>PVLD010003071.1:0-150425 GCA_004027595.1 Dinomys branickii
ACTTTCCCACGTCTCGCCCCGGCAGCCTGGTCCGCCCTACCACATCTCCCCCGGCATCTCAGAGAAATACGCCCAGTTTAAACTTCCCAGCCGAGGTTCCGGCATTCACGCTCACCAAGTCTGTCTCGAGCTGGTGGTGTTTATTAAGGAGGTTCGCTCCCTTGCTGCTCACCCGGTCGCCATCTTCCCCGGATCTTGGTATTTAGTTTTTAAGGAATACAGTCAGTACTTCAGAATGATTTCATATTGCATTAATGGAAAAAAACTCCACAAAATATCTATGAATGCCTGGCATTTTGTTGGTAGCTTCCTTTATAAAATGCCAAATGATAGTAACTTTCAGGGATTTTGTTTAAAGAGGTGAGTAGAAGCCAGTAGTTCTTAGTCATCAAAGACACCTGTAGAACTTTTTAAAATTGGGCACATTTAGAAGAATAAAAAAAAGGTCACATTTAGCCCTTATCCCTGGAGATTCTGATCCCTAGGGGTTGGAGTTGAGTCTGGGAATCTGTGTTTTAAGTTCTGCAAAAAAGTCTCATTTAGTGCTGAAACCTCTGATGTTCAGTATAAAGAGGACCATGGACATTTCCAAATTTGCAGCTCAATTTTGTTACTAAATAACTGTCATGATGTAGACTAAAAGTTGGTAATACACCAGCTTTGTTGTGCGATTTATTTCTGAATTAATTTGAAGATCCTGTAATTTAACATTTCCATAGCTCCTTATTGGCAATTTAAGGACACAAAACACTTAAGTAACATTTTGACTGAAAAATATGCATAACTGGTATGTAAATACACAAGACTTTTATGTATTTGTTTCTTTAACTTTCAAAGTTCTGTAGGATAGTTAGGGTAGGTATTTGTTACTGTCGCTGGAGACATAGTACAGGAGAAAATGGAGATTTGAGCTAAAGGGAACAGCAAGTATGTGGTGAAAGTAGGACTTTGGGATTTAAAGAATATAATTACATATAGCAGTTTGATCTTACTACTCATTTTTCTCAGATTATTCAGCTGAACACATGCTTGGTGGTGGGCAGAGCAGGCAGCAGGGTTTCAGGAGGTGGAGAAAAGTGTAACTCACTAAGTGTTTGGGGCGGACCGATACTCAGAAAGTTGCATGAGAACAAGTTCTTAAAATTGGAACGCCTCCTTCTCTGCTGGTGCCTTACTCATTCCCTAGGAATTAGATAAAGTTAGAGCGCTCCCTGTTTCTATAGAAAGTCGACCAAAAAGACATTTTGTTTAATCATAAAGCTTCTGTGAGTGTGTCAGGTTTTGGAGTCGTGTCAAATCCAAGCCGTTTGTTGCTTCACAGGTTGCATGCTGTAAGTGATTTTATTTCTTTTATAAGTTGATTGTCCGGAACTCTCACAGGTATTCTGTGGGAACGATATCCTAAAATTAAGTTAGATCTCTAAGATGACTCATACACATACATATGGTAGCAGTTTGAAGTATAGAATCTAACTACTTTAAATAGCATTGTTTCCATGGAAAATGGCATCCTGTTTTCCATTCAGAATATCTAGAAGATGTGATAAATTTTAAAAGAACCCTTCCTCCCCACAGCTACCCAAGACACTAAGACAAAGATTAGAGACTGTGAGGAAAGTGGAGGTTCGCTGCCAGGGCCTCTGGGGACAGGGCAGCTGTGGAATACTGTAGAAGGAGAGTTTCGCAGGAGCTTCAGGAGCTTCCAAGTCAGTTATTCCGATTTAAGATTTAAAGCAACTAGGAAAGATGGAAGGGAATTCAGATTATTTAGTCCAGTGGCCTCCAAACTACTTTGACTGCGCACCCTATCGGTTTAAAAAAATACTGAGTGTGCTGTCGGTCTTAGTTACTTTTCTTGTTGCTCAGGCAAAATACGTAACGCCCAGAGTTAAAGGGGGAAAGGTTTATGTAGCTCACAGTTTATAAAGGTTTCAGTCTGTAATCAGCTGGTTCCAAGACAAGATGGGTTGACAAAGGGACAGCGCAGAAGAGAACCAGTTCACGGCAAGCGTAAGACAGCAGAAGCAAGCAAAGAAGGGAGAGACGGGCCTCTTTCTGTCCTTCCCATTGTGTGCAGGCCACCACCCTTAATTCCAGGGAGAACTGTGCCAGACCAATCCGTGGGCTGACTTAGTAACCACTCACCCTTGATGTAGCGGTACTGGGGATCGAACTCAGGACCCTGCGCTTGCTAGGCAAGTGCTTATTCCACTGAGCTATATCCCCAGCCCCACCACTCACCCTTGATCCCACTACCACACACTCAAAATATAGCAACCTCTGAAAAGCCCACCCCCCATGACTGTATAAAGCTTTAGAGAGACATCTAGACACAGACCATAGCACCCCCCATACATATATGTATATTTATTTCATACAGATTACTCACTTTTTCCATAATACCAGTGTACTTTGTAAAAGAATATATGCACACAAAAGAAAATACAAATCTTAAGAAAATATGTAAGTTAAGAAAGAAATGGAAATAGAAGCTGTTTTTTCCTGCTTCTGAAATTCATTCCTTGTCTTTCTCAGCTCTGCCATAAAACCTTGAAGAGAGCTGTTTTCAAGGTGGTGTTTTTCAGAATGATACAAGTCTTCCAGCTTCAGATTTACCTAGGATATATGCTAAAATGCAGATTGTTAGGCCTGTTTACCAAATGAGTCACTGGAAGTGGGGCCTGGTGAGAATCTCCCTTTTTAATAAAATTCTTTAGGAGAGTGTATACCTACCTAAGGTTGAGAGCCACTGTGTATGGGCTTTTCTTCTCCCTTGGGAGGTCTGACTTTCTCTTGTATAATATAAAAAAAAAAAATACTAAAGTATATTAATCTAATAACCATGAAAGAAGTTGGGTGAGTACAGGGAACTGTGAACCCCTACCCTTTTGTTCCCATTGTGCCATAAAGGCAAAAATGTGTATAGATGTGCATCTCTTTACGGAAGTACATTTTGTCTTAAATCACCATGGGAATCTCTGACCACAAAAAAGAAAAAAAACTTGGTTAAAGAGAGCTAATGTGAATTCATATGTAGGCTCTCGATTTTCAGAAAAAAACTGTTACAAGATTTTTAACTCAAAACTATATCGAACTAAATTTAATCTTTTTAATGATTTAGAAAGTAATTCATTTTAGAATGATTTATTTCATGATTCTTTAAATGTACCAGTTGAGGGCTGGGGCTATAGCTCAGCAGCACAGCACCTGCCTGGTAAGTTTAAGGTCCTAACATCAATTCCTGGTACTAAAAAAGGAAAATGTAGCAATTGAACATTTAGGTTGATAGAAAGCTACATATCAGAAGATTTCAGTTTGGAACATTTTAAATATGAAGTATCACAGGAAGCCAAATGGAGCTGTCCTATGTAACTAAGATTTTTTTATAATCCCATTTCCATTTTTTTCCAGGAGCAACCACTACTACAACATCCTCCTGTATCTTTTCAGAAATACTGTTCACCTAGTCTTTCCTTCCTTCATTTTTGCTTCTGTCTCTTTTTATCTAACATCGTGCCTTTTCTTCACCTTCCAATATATCTTGGGGAATATTCCATAAAATAAATGAGAGATGTACCTCATTCCCTTTAAGGAGTTTACACAGTCCATACTGTAAGAGGATCATATTTATGTAAAATGAAGGGGTGTTTAATTGTACTCTTTTGTGATGGGTGTTATAATGACTGTCCTTGTACTATTGTCCTTAACCTAGATAATTTTATAGCTATAGCATATATTTCTAGATGTCTATAGAATACATTCTTATAAGTTTAGTTGCTCGTCTGTGCATTTAAAATTTTAATAGCTATTGCTACAATACTATTTGAAACCCTTTGCTGATTTAAAATTCTCCAAGTGCCTATTTATTCTTATGTCGCATTGTAATATGAATATTTTGATATTTCCCAGCCTGATAGTTTAAAAAATGATGAACAGAAGCTGAACTCACTTGAGATACTATTCAGAGCATTTTTTCCCTTATTTTTATTAAATTTTCAATGACTCTTTTGTGAGTTGGACAGCTGGAGCACTTGGGATGGGGCCGATTCTTTATGAGGCAAGTGTTTCTGACAGATCAACATTGCTTCCCAGGCTTCCTGAATGCCTGAAGCCAGGCAGCCTCTGAGCACTAGTTGCTTCCTAAAGCCCTGGGTGGGAGCAGGAGAGACTGCTCAGGGATTTTGAAGAAACAAGGTGCAATGTGATGTCTCCTGTCAGCCTTAATCACGGCCAGTCCTCCAGAAGTCACTGTCCCCTGCACCCTTCTTCCTTGCTCGGCCCTCCCCTGGGGTTCATGCTGTTTGGTTTGCTAGCATAACCACCTGGGCAGGTTTGTCAATCCTGTACATAACACCACTGTCAATCAACTTGTTTTTAAGACAGTTCTTTTTATCTCTGTAAATGAAATTTTAAAAATTAACGACAAAATCAAGTCACCTGGGCATCTTGCAACACCATCTTCTAGTTTACACTGCCCACTGGAAACCTTTCCCCCGCTTTATCTTCCTTCCCCAGTTTCCCATTTATTGTGAGTTCCTTGCTTTATTTCGTGTATAGTTTTTGTAAGTAGTTTCAGAGCTCTTTTAGACCTAAATGCAGAGTGTTCATCAACAAAAATTAAAATAAAGGAAAGGGAAATTAAAGTTGGCCAAAAAATCATTTTCATTGGTTTTATGACAATTCTATTCTAGTCATTTGTGTACACTGTTTCTATTAGTATTTGAGCAAAATAGAATGCCATGTTAGAATTTCAGTAGACCAATTGGAACCACAGGCCTGGGACAATTCCTAGCACAAAGGTACTTAGCACATAGTTTGTGGAACAAATGGATCCTGAAGACATTCCTTTTGCGAATTGCTTCCTTGAATTTGACAATTTTCAATAGCATCTTTCTGAAACAATTTGAAGTAACTTCTATGTATTGAACCTCACTCAGCAAACCATTGCTATGTGGAAGACCATATGAATTAGAGGGGCTCTAGGCCCTGAGCACTGAGAAAGTCTGTGGATAGACCTCTCTTCTTCACGCGGAGCACAGGTAAACTGTTTGCAGCAGTCCTGAAGGAGTGGCTCAGTAGTTGGCTTTGTAACAGGTCGGACGTGTTTTGGTGCAGAGCCACTGTAGCGCCTGTGGGGTGAGCCACACCTGTCAGTCTTCTTTATATCAGGTTAACGCCTTACTTGTGCCAGTCTTTCGTTTAGCCTTACCTATTGTTTTCCTTCCTTGACAGGTTGCTTGCACACATTTAGATGTGGATTTAGTCTGCATTACTGTAACAGAGAAACTGCCATTTTACTTTAAAAGACCACCAATTAATGTGGTAAGTTTTACAATCTCCAGACTATATTTGAGTGTGTAGAAACTTGCAAAATTAAAAACCATCAAATTGGAAAAGGGCAGAAGTCAGTGTTCTTAAAGGGAAGAAAACGTGAGAAGCCGTGTGTAGTGGTGCTTGCCTATAATCTGAGTGCTTGAAAGGCTGAGGCAGGAGGACCGTTTCAAGTTTGAGGCCAGCCTGGGCTACAAAGTGAGCTCAAGGTCAGCCTGAACTGTGTAGTGAGACCCTGTCTCAAAAGACAAAAAAAAAAAGAAGTGGGAAAACATGGTTTTACTTTTTATGAGCTGCCTAAAGTAAAAAAAATCCTAATAAGTGTCAAAGCGGATAACAGTGGTGGGTGGCTGTAGTCCCAGTACCTGGGACGCTGAGGGTCACTTGAACCCAAGTGCTTAAGGCCATACTGTACAATATAGTGAGACTCCACCTGGAATAACAAAGTATTTAGTTCATTACTGAGAGTTTTTATAGGCATTACAAATTAAAACTTGTGGAAGATATTTCTTAAAGAGGGTAGCTATTACTGATGGGTACCTACAGCCTGAATATTAAAGGGCTGAAGCAGTCAAGATGGAAAAGAAAAGATAAAAAAAATACACAGAGGGTCCTTGAGATACCAGCAGACTAAGTGGGGACGGGAAGGATCAGGACACGAAATTTCCAAGGCATGGTCTGTGTAAAATGTAATCTGCCCTGAAGCATGCTCGCGCACACAAAAGTGCAGAAGTACTTTAATAACTTAATAGGCTGTCCATATATTCAGGGAAAGTTTTGTTCCACTTGCTATGGAATTTTGCTCTTTATGCTTTTACGTAGTTTTCTTTTCCCATTCCTTTCATCTGTCACATTGCCTTCCAAGCTGTCCTGGTTACTTTTCTCTCTTTGCTGAGACAAAATACCTGACACCCAGAATTAAGGAAGGGAAGGTCTATTTAGCTCACAATCTGTGGAGGTTTCAGCCCATACTTGGCTGGCTCCAGGGCACTTGGCACATGGCAGAGGGCAACCGTTCATGGCAGCAGAAGACAGTAAAAGCAGCGAGATCAAAAAGGGAAGAGGGGCAGCTAGCAGCCTCTTTCTCTCCCTTACGCATGCAGACTATCCCCCCAGGGCAGGTGTAGCACCCATACCCCTGAATCAGTCATAAACCCTAGAGGCCCGCCCGTGACTGCAGGAGGCTTTAGGAGGACACCCAGAACCACACCATAACACAGCGCTCAGGCCCCTCCATTTCTATGATAGAGCTGATAATACTTCACACTGCTGACCTCTTTTGGTCGCTATGAGTTTAGTACAGCTGGTAACTATTTGCTTTGCTAGCTGGATCATTAAGAAAACTGTTTGAAGAGTAGTTCCAAAACTCAAGTCTCACTCTCAAAAACTACTGTGCAAGAAAATGATTAAGTAAATACAGTCCAAATTAGCTAATCCTGTCAGAATTGGATTAGGGTTTTATTTTTTCCTTATTCTTTGTCTCTGTAGATTTGTAACTTCCTCAGTTTTTGTTTCACTTTTCTACTAAGGAATTGGCATAATGCTGCATATTAGGAGGGAGGGTATGGACCTATTTCATGTGGAAAAATGTAAATTAACTCATGTTCTACCACTAAAAACATACTACAAAAAATGTACTTGAAAGTACCAAAAATGTAGTCATGTATTTAAAGGGAAAAAACTATTATTAAATAGTTCTTTCCTGGTAAATGTTGAGAGTACTACTGAATGTGTAACACTACTGTGTTGAGTAAACTCAAATCGTTGCTTTCCCATGTTAGCTCCAGTCCTTCCAAGTGAGTAAACTCAAACACCCTACACTGTCACCTTTCAAAGCTGAAGATCTGTGTTATTCAGCAGCTCACTTATCAAACGTGGGAAAATGAGGCTCAGTAAGAAGTCATTTTGCTCCTCAGTCCCAAGGATAGGGCCGTTTTGATTAGCTGACTATCCGATAGTACTTCTGGTATGCCCTCAGGTACTCTGCTAAGGGCCACTACTAATAAATAAACCAAGTTTACGACAGTTTTGCTGGCCTCATATATTGTTCCACTCTAGAAGCAGCAATCTCTGTTTAGAAGTTTGCTTTTACCAGCTCAACTGCCAATCAAGGAGCTGTATAAATAGCACCCTTAAAGTTAGTGCAGCTACGCTGAAAATTGTAATTAAACTTCAAGGTTTTTCACCGTTTTCTTCACTTAATGCACTAGGAAGGGTATTTCCTATGTGTCTTTGGCTGAATAATCTCACATTCAATAATGTGTTCTTGGTGGAGAAGAGATAGTGGTATGTACTGCTGAGGCCAAGTCCCTGGGAAAGATAGCAATGCACAGCACACAATTCCTCATGTCCCACAACTGTGGTAAAATTTCCAGTGTATATTTTGGTGAGGGGTTTTGACTGGGTTTCCTAGAAACATGCCTTAATGTTAAATCAGATTGTGAACTTTTAGGTAGCACTGCTATGCCATGGGCCTTTTTAATTATCCCAGAAATATCTTGCCTATGAGTTTTTCCTCAAGATTGCATCAGTATATATCTAACTCAGCGAATCAGGGTACAGCGTGAGAACCTTGGCCAGGTGGTTGCGAGTGTTAAATGAGAAGCATATACAGTGAGGAAAGTGTGGGGCTCTAGGGTGGCGTGCAGAGGAGAGTGGCACTCATGACAGAGACATCAGAACATTCTGCCCCTGATTCCATCTGATGCAGGAAAGCTGTCTTGGTGTAATGGGTATTCCTAGCCTAATTCCCACATTTTTCATTTCAAGAATTCTGAAAAGCAAAAAATTTGACAAGTGAAAGGAATATGCAATATTTGACACAGTGTCTTTTAAAAAATAACGTGTGAACATTTTGCATATGTTTAATAAAAGGCAGATGACAGAGTAGAAGGAAACATTGCACAAGATTATTTTTAGTCCTAATGTTATAGCTTATGTTTAGGTGTCCCACCCAAAGCTTCATATGGCCATAGGTTGGGCTTTTTCAGAGGTGACCAAATCTAGCATGTGTGATTGATTCACAGTGCAATGCTGGGAGTAAGGGTGATAGGAGTAAGAAAGGGTGATCACTAAATCAGTCCACTGATTCGTTTGGCTCTAACCTAGTCCCAGTAGCATGGATACAATATAAGGAACAGAAAGAGGCTTATCTTGTCCCTTGCTTGCTTTGCTACCTTCTGCCCACCATGAGCTATTTCTCCTCTGCTATGCCACTGTGCCTTGGAGCCAGCTGATTATGGACTAAAACCTCTAAAACTGAAGCTAAATAAACTTTTCCTCCTTAACTTTGGATGTCTCGCATTTTGCCTCAGCAACAAGAAAATGTAACTAAGACTGTCATCATCTAGCATAAGTAGTGTGCAACGTGAATTGTCCAGAAGCAGAAAAGTCCCTGTTAATTTATTCACTTATTTTTCATTTAAGAGACAAAGCTAGAAACATACATTGTCCTTGTTTATGACAATTAATAGTTATTGTATAGGTGCCTACGTTTATTTGCAGGATAATATCTAATGTTGATATGGGGCTGTTGAAAATATCTTCCCTGTGACAGCATAGACCCTGCAGTGAGTATGGGTGACAGTTCAGTGTTAAGTCTTGATCTTTGTGTGCTCCCATGGCTTGGAGAATAAATTTGTCTTTGGCCATGAAAAGTTGATAGGTTAACTTAATAAGGATCGCTTAATTGGGTTTATGAGAAAATAGCACAGATCTTAATTTGATTAGGCTTTATATTCTTTTTATTTTGTTGTGGTGAGTAGCAGGACTATTAGTATAGATAATGTATTAGGCTTTCACCTACAGGCCAGAAGCCACCTGAGGATTGTAGACTCAGAAGGCTGGGACTGTGGAGAGCCCGGAAGCTGGAGCATGCAGTGTTTGAACCAAAGTGCTCCATTTTCATACTGCATAAGACTCAGCCCTTTGGTCGTCTTCGCCACTTGCTTATGGCCCCAAAATTTCCATGACGAAGTTTGCACTAAAATCTACAAACCTCTTTTGAAATCTTAAGTAATTTGTGTGATAATCACAACTCTTAGCTATGGTAAGTGTTTTGAAAATTAGGTTAAAGTACTCTTACCAGATTATCAATTGACTTCATACTCTGGCATATTATAGTTTACACATCTTCACATGTATGTGGCCCAGTGTCTTGGAGGTTCCGTGTTGTTAATATCTCTATGGAGGTATTAATATCTCTATGGAGGTAATGGAATTGAGTGTTGGGACAGCTGTAGCTCCCAATTACATGTCTGTCGAGAGGTGGCTGAGGGTTTATACTCGTGCCTTGTTTCCAAGTCTACTGTCCTTTCATATTTTAAAACATGAACTTTATGAATTCGTGTTTTGAGAAGAATCTTATTTAGAGTGGAACATATCTTTACCTCTCCTTTGATTTTTTTCATTGTTATTGTCATTCAGTGTTAGTGCTTTCAAGTTTGAATTCTTTTTAGTGATCATTTATTTTATACTCTTTCTGAAGTTTCCCCTTGGCACTTCTTTTAACCATATGTCATTTCTATTTTTATGATCTGGCTGGTCCCTACTGAGAACTCTCTAGTATGTAGTGTCATAAACAGTGGAATAGTTCCAGGAATCATGCCGTACATCCTTGATGGGAACATGAATACTCCATAAGCTTTAGCACATACCCTGAACTTGAATGTGTTAAGTATTTTGCTAGCCAGGGCTGGTGAACAGGGCTGGTAGTTTAAAAAAAAAGAAAGGAAAACACCAGAAACAAAGTTAAAAACTGATAGAAATACCTTCACTCATGTCATAGAGGGTAAACCTCTTAAGATAAGGACCCCTAGAAATTAATAATATAAAAAGAAAACAGGTAAACAATACAAAAATAAATTTAAAATATTAAAAAGACATCTCGTAGAAAATACAAATTGTCCTTAAACATGAAAAAATGCCTAAATTCATAATAAGAGAAAGTCACATAAAATCACTGTCAGATTGATGTTACACTTCATCGTAAGATCGAGAAACCAGATATTGTGCTATTTTGGGTACTACAACACAAATTGGAACAATTTTTGTGGGAGTTGGTAGTTTGACAGCTATTAAAATTACAAATAACATTTACCCTCTGACCTAGGACATGAGTTCCTGAGTGTACTATAGTGAAATACTATAAACAGCTTAAAATAACAGAAATTTGTCTCACGGGTCTAGAATGTACAAGTCTGAAATCAAGGTTATACAGGGTCGTGCTGTCTCTGATACCTGAAAGGCAGCCCTTCTATACCTTTTCTGTCTGCTAATTTACCAGCAGTCTCTGTCAATCCTTGGCTTGCAATTGCGTTATCTCGTCTCAGCCTTGGTCTTCACAGTGTGTTCTCCCTGTGGGTCTCTATGTATTCGTATGACAGCTTCTTACAAGGGTACGAGCTATATTGCATTACAAACCTACTCTCTTCCAGTATGACCCCGTCTTAATTACATCTACAATAACATGTTTCCAAATAAGATACATTTTGAGGTACTGAGGGTTAGGAATGCAAAATATCATATATGAATAGGGACACAGTTCAGTTCATACTACCCCCTTTAGTGTCTGTTCTACAGATTTATGTTGCTTTGATTGGTGAGGCATGTGAACAGGTTACCTGCCTTAAATAATGATGCACTGAAAGACTGTCATCCTTTTGAATTTAATTAATGTTCTGATTTTTATGAAATTAGCAGGGACTCAATATATTGGCCTAGTAGTCACCTCCTTATTTTCTGCTCATCTTTCTCTAAAGCTTTACTGGAGTTTTTAGTGTTTGGAATTTTATTACTAGTATCGTTTGACTCAGATATCATAAACCTGCCCTTAGTACGATCTTTACGATTATTGTTTCTCATTAGTAAAGAAATCTGATCATCTCCCTATTCTGGAACCTTTGGTCAAACACATGAACAAAAGCCCATCAGGCAGGCATTGTCATTCGTTATGAAGAAGCTGTTACTATCATTTGATGAGCTTACAGCAATTTACATTAAAATGGTCTTAGAAGGTAATTTTATCCATCTAAAAATTTTAAATAGGTATTATGAAAGAAAAGCCTGCAATAGCACATTATCTTTCATTTCTTGTTCAAGAGTTTTCTTAGCAATTGGAAGTGAATTTGATCAACATACCAAGATCAAAATGATTAGTTAAAAAATTAAGCAAATAATCGTACAGTTTTTCTCCTCCCCTCAAAAAAACTTTTTTGTCTAGGCCGCACAAGGGTTTAGAAATTTAGGTTCAATCAGTTAGGAATATGTTGGATCTGGTCATCCAACCCTGTGTTACTCCTGTCTGTCTCTTATGTCCCCTTTTCATCCTACTCCTGTCATGCCGCAGTTATAGCTCAGCAGCTCAGAGTCTGCCTCTCAAGCGCAAGAGAGTGAGTTCAATTCCTGGTACAAAAAAAAAAATTTCTATTACTGTCTTGTGTTTTAGTTCTATAACTAGAGGTTGACAAAGAAATATGTCAGCCTTCTTTGGCTACTTAGTAGGTTTAGTAAAAGAAATGGGCACAGAGATAGTTGTTTGTGTGACTGAAAGGGATATTATTTATGTGGATTTTAGTCAGACCAGTTAATCCTGGTTCTTTTTGATGGATAATTCATAGTGAACAGGACTATTGTATGGCCTCTTTCCATAAGCGACTATTTATTCACTCAAAATATATTTTTATACCTAAAACTTCTTTGTGTAAAAGTCAGTTGTGTGTTACAAAGGTGTTTTGATACCAGCTCTAAGAAATGTACAAGCGAGACAGAGCGAATACACTTAACCATGTATATGCACCAAGAAATGACACAGGCCAAAGAATTGGAGGTGGAAAAAGTTGTCCAAATGGCAGAGAGGCGGGGGTGCAGTGTGGGAAATTATATTAAAATCTCACCACTAAGAGCCTTAAGTTCAGAGGAATTTTGAGGAGAGGATAAAGGAATGGAGAAAAAGAAAGGAAAGGAAATCTGTACTCCAGAAAGGAAAGCAGGAGGGTCTTCAGTGTGCACCCTAATTAAAGCAAGTGGACCGCCGGTTGTGGAAGACAAGTTTCTGCATTCCCCGTGAACACTCACTCCTCGGGTGAACCGTTCCCAGCCCGTGTGGGCAGTGGAAACCCATTCACCACCATAGCCTCGACCATCCTGTCTGGACTATGCCAGCTTCCTTTGTTCTTTCAAAAGACTGCAGCAGCTTGGGTGACTTTCACAGTTGTGAGCCTGTCACCTCCATGCTAAAAATTCTTCAGATGTTTCCCTTTGTTGTTAGGTTTCATTCTGTTTAATTATTTCTCACCTACTCTTACACTTCTCCTTGACACTGCATTGCTGTTGAAGTTTTATCTATTTGGTGGTCTCCCTTTCTAGGGAGCTCTTAGAAAAGCTCTTAGAAAAGAGAAACCATCTCAGCTCGTACACATAATGGGCTTAAAACATACCTGTTGTACATAGATGAAAATACTAAGTCAACGCATCAAGAAAGCTGCATACCGTAGTGGTTGATTTCAATCCCATTTCCATTCCTCCAGGTTTTCTAACATGTGGATCTTACTATATTAAGAGTACTTTAAATGAGAAAGATTTTTTCCCCCTAATGCAGAAAGGCCAAGCTTTTATAGCAAGCAGGCAAAATTCTCAGACTTACGTCTTTTTTGCCAGACAAAAAGAGCCCAGACTTCTGTCTTTTTTGCCAGGCAACAGTGAGCCCTGCTAAAAATCAAGTGCTTTATTGCTGAAGAAAAAGAGAACAGATATCTGGGCAATTAACAGTCACTGTCACAGTGCTTACAAAGGTACCGTGTGGGTGAAGTGTAGATGTCAGTCTGAGCACAGTGCCTACTAGCACACAGGGCCCAGTGAACCTTGGCTGCTGCTCTCTCGTCCAGCTTAGGGTAATAAATGACTTGCCTGAACACCCCTCCTACCCCTGTTCTTTGGGGGTTTTTCACATCTTCATTCCTTTGTCTCTTTCTTCATTCTTAGGTCACATTATTTGGCTACCTGTGTTTGTGTGTGGTTTATGTTACATACAGAGAGCCCGGCTCTCTTTCCCGTTTGGTGCTCAGTGGCGTGCTCCTGCCGTCCCCCAGGGCTTGGCTCTCCTTGGCCACTCCATGGTTTCATTCCTACAGCGTTAGCTTCCTCACATCTAAAATCAGTTCTGTCAGTTAAATAGAACCATGGATATGTTTTCCTGTCCTTGTAGATGATACCATTTGGGTGTGAATCTGAGTTTGTTTAAAGCTGTACCTTGTGTAGGAAATGAGTGGTAAGGGACGAAGAGGGAGATGAGAGGGACTTCAGTGAAAATTCAGCAGGACAGTGTGCATTCATCCTTGACAGTTTTATTTTCCTTTTCTGTGAAGGCAATTGACCGAGGTCTGGGCTTTGAACTTATCTATAGCCCTGCTATCAAAGACTCCACAATGAGAAGATACACAATTTCCAATGCTCTCAATTTGATGCAGATCTGCAAAGGAAAGGTATAGTTCAATAATTTTAGGACGTTTTTCACATTTGGCAGTTCATTATTACTAATAGTCTGAAACTATCAAACTGATTCCCTTTTCTTAAAGGAGAAAATTCTCAAAGCACAAAGATAAATTCTCCCATTTCAGTGAGCTCTGCAAGTTTTAAAGAGAAAAATACCTTGGGAGGAATAATATAAGGGAGGGGGAAATGTGTTAAAAGCCTTTATCTTTTGACAAGGAATTTGCAGTTTACCACTCCAAAAAGGAGTATAGGTAACAGTTGTTTGCTAACAATGAGTTGGATTAATTAGGACATTTTAAACTAGTTTTTAAAGTTAACTCATCTATAATAAGATTTGTGTGGAAAGGCTGTTTTTTTTTATAGGCTGCTTCAGTTTGACATAAGGTCTCTCATTTTTTAACTTTAATTATTTACCTTATTTAAAAGAAGTTGATATTTGAGCCTTAACTGTTAAAATGTGATTACTGGTTATTTATATTATAAGACTCTTCCTTTTCTTTTAGCATTTGTCTGAGATTAACATTGATCACTTTCTGTTTTGTAGAATGTAATTATATCTAGTGCTGCAGAAAGGGTAAGTCCAGCATGAAGTATTTTAGTTTTGCTTTTCTAATTATAAAACTTTGCTAAATTCCTAGGGGGAAAATTAAAATTTTTCGTAATTTTTCATAGTTCAATGAATTTCATGGTTTCTATTTTAACTGCATTTGTCACAGTAATTATTGAAGAGTAAAGTTTATGTCCATTTATTCTGTGCTAGAAGTTTTGTTTATGTAGTTTTCCCTTTATAATGTTACAGAAAGTTTCAAGCTTCATTTATATTTTAAAAACTGAGGGAACCTATCAAAATTATATTTTAAATTTATGCAATTGATTTCTTTTTGGATGCACAAGTGTCCTATAATTTATTGCAAATAAAATCACCGAAATGCTATGAATAACTTCTCATATCTATTTTTTGTGTGTTTTATTTTAGCCTTTGGAAATAAGAGGACCATATGATGTGGCAAACTTGTATCCTTTTCTAAGAAGTTGGTGAAATTTTCTTTTAGAAAATTTGGAGTTTGAATGTGATACTTTTCTCAACCTTTGACTGTATGTTTGCCAGTGAATAGCCTCAGAAATAGATTACATCAGGCTATAGAGCGCTTCATCCTTTTGTCTCTAGGATTAAGCAATAGATAGAAAATGGGGAGCCAGTGATTCTGTGTGATGAGAGCTGAGAGGTAAAGGACTCCTCTCAGACATGGGTCTTAGCTGGGCTGGCTGCTAGGGAATTAACTAGTCTCTCAGCGCCTAGGTGCGTGGGCATTCTCTTCTGCGTTGGTCTCATGCCTTTGACTGCCACTGAGTTGAACCCTTTACGGTCCCACCAGAGGGCTGCTGTTTGGGCTGTCTGAAAGCGACGCCAAAGCTGCGGTGTCCACTAATTGCCGAGCAGCACTTCTCCATGGAGGTAAGCGATTTCGTGCAGTGAATACTGAATGGTTGTGTAAGAGACCAGTTGTTTGTACCGAATGACTGAGTCGTATCCACTTTTCTTATCCTATCTGGAGATTCTTGTCCTCTCAGATCTTTTCTCACCCTATTCTCCCCATAACCATCAGTGCTTTTCCACCCTCACTTTAGGCTTGACTTTGCTTTGTGCAGTGAATGTATTTTGCGTTACGGAAGTGAGTACTGAATGTAGCCTGTTAGTGTACACCAAGTGCCCCCGCCCACATTTGGACAGGCTTCTGCTCTCAGCGCTCTCCTACAGAGGACTGTACTTTCTCTGATACATTAGAAACATGTTTGGAAAGCAAAAGCAGCCCCATTTTTTAAAACCCAAATAGCAAAGTGTAGACTATAGTTTTTGCATTTATTCTGTTTTCATTTTTCCTTAGCTAAGAATATACAGACTAGTTTTTGTGGACATTTTATTAATGTGTATGAACCTTATCACTTTAATTACACTCTTGGAAGCTACTGAACTTGTTATTCATCAAATAATAACAATGAAGGAGAAGTTTTTAGTACCCAAAGCCTTAGAAAAGGAAATGAAGTTTGAAAAACATAACTTATACTTTGACCCATTGTCTTCATTTTCTTCATAATTGTTAGGCTAGTTACCATGGTAACATCCAGATGAATTTAAATGTCAGAGTAGTTGGTGACATGTAGAGTTAAACTGTCATATGAATAAGTACATTATTGAAAGTCAATGTGTTCTGTCTGGATCTTATGACCTGATTTCCACTTTAGAAAACACTCATTATATTGGCTTGCGATATTTTGCTGACGTTTGTGTTTAGTTTCAACAGTTTTGAGATTGTTGTACTGTGCAGCTTAGATCCGTCACAGGAACCCTAGGAATGATCGACTAGGTTGAGATTTTTAGTCAAGGTATTTTTGAAATTAGGGAATAGTTGCACACTTTGGAAGTACTTCTCTTATGTTTGTCTCTTTTAAATAAAAGCAGAGAATCATCAAATTTTGAAATAACAACTGGTATTCTAAAATAGACTACAAAATGGAAACTAAAATGGAAAAGTAAAGTAGTGAGAAGTAGAAGTTGAAGTTCTGCCATTTAACTTCAAAAGACTTCAATGTTCAACATGTATTTAAAGCCAGGCTTTTCTAGAATCTAAACTAAAAGCAGACTTGGCTACTTTATGGGCATTGCCTTTCAGGCAGTGTGTGTACTCGGAACAGTGTTAGTTTACGTTTGCTGTTTCTGTGTCGTTATTAACATTTATGTTGACTAGAAAGTAGGATAAATTATAGTTAGATAGTAAACTATAGTTGCCCTGGTTTTAGTTGCCAGTGGGATCAGCGTGAGGCAGACTGTTGTGCTTTAAGCTTGTTAATTCTACATAGGTTGCATTAGAACGGGACTCTCAGGCAAGAGATTCAAAGTTTCATTATTATGCTTTTATGGACGAAATCTCTGGTGGCATCTGTATCATTCTGAGTGCCACATTTAAGGGCAGGGCTGCACCAGAGCACTAGGTGTTAAATAGTTATTGCGGCAGAGGGCTAATAGGCTTTTAAAGGACCCAGAACCCTTACCAGGAGAGGAATCATGCAGAGCAGTGCAGCGTTGGTCACCTGGCAAGCAGAGGACTTTGACTGTGTTATAGCTGGCTCTCAGCGTTAGGAGGCTGCCCCTGTAATCAGGTTTAGGCAGGTTCTCTTGAGTTTCCAGGAAACTAATGAATAGCAGTTCAGAGAACGATGTGAGGAAAGAGGTTCAAGGTCAGAGCAGTGGGCTTGTGATGAAGTGGATGGCCTGTCGGGGTGCCTACTTTAACTCCTTGTGAGCTGAGTAGCACACTTACAAATAATTCCTTTAGAGTTAATTATATATTTTCCTTGGCAAGACGATCAAAGGAATACATATGTCAAAACAAATTATAAACAGATGCTCCACACAAATGTAACTTCTTGCTATTACAACAAATAAATTTATGTTTAAAAGAGAGTAGGAAAGCTACTTCAGCTGATAACTATAAAAGTCTTATTATTCAGTTGCTTATAATCTATCAACTTAGATTAAGAAAAAAATATTCAGGTAATAAAAATAGAACATTTCTGAGATGGAACTTTTAACGTCATATGGGGATTGAACCTAGGACTTTCTCACCGAACTACATCCCCTGACTTCTTGTTTTTTAAGACAGTCTCGTTAAATTGTTAAGGCCCTCCAGGCTGGGCTGGAGCTTACCCATCCTGCTCTCTCAGCCTCCCAGAGCGCTGTGACTGCAGGCACACACTGTAGTTTCTCTAAAATGATTTTCAAAGTAATATACAAAGTGCTGTGTTTTACAGTTTGTGTTTTATTCATTGAACACATTTTTATTCACCAATTTTTAGACTATCACTTAGAATCAGACTAATATAAATACCTATAAATGGAATACCTCATTTGGTAAAATAGAAATTATTGGCAGTTTATATTTTGAGGGTCTCTCCTGTTGATATTTTAAAACTTTAAGTCTGTTTTGTCTTTTGTGAGTCTTTTTAAAAAAGAACCGGCAAGGATTCAGTAGACTTAGTAAATTAATCCTGATAAATTTGAAAGTAATGCTCACCAAATTCTTAACCAAATTTTTACTCATCATTTAAAATTCACCTCCTTTACAGCTGCTGAGTCTCTCCACTGTAGTCTTACTTCCATGCCCCAAGAACAGAGTTTAAATCTCTTTTCATGACACTGATGTTTCCTAAGCTACTCTTCTGGCCTTATTTCCCCCAAATTTTTCATGCTGCTTCATGTCTTGCCCAGGTTGTTCTTACCCTTCTCTCCTTTGCAAAGAAATACCTTCTTCCCCTTCTCTCCCCAGTTTTCTGTTCCTAGAAGTGTTGCTTCTGTAGGATACTTCATGGATTCATCCAGGCAGTAAATTCTCCTGCATGCCTCCATTCCTATTGTCTGTACTTAATGTGCTTAACACATTGTTTCTTTGGCATCTTTGTAACTCTACAAATGACAGTGCCTGACCTGTTATGTTTTTAACAGAAGTTGACTAAATTTAAGTTGAACTCTGCTACCAAGCCTGATCTGTGCATGTAATATAATCCCCATTTCTCTTTGTACATTGCCAGCACTATATAAAGGATCAATAAATATGTGATATTTGTTTTATTCCTTCACTGAACAAGCATTCTTCAGATGTGGACAGTACAATGGCTTATTCACATGTACATTGATAGTCTAGTGAGGGAGACGTGGGCACACAGACAGCCACACATCCCTACCTCCACAGTGGGAGCAGTACAGTTGACTGCTGCGGGTTTTTCTCCCGATTTGTTCATCTTTCTACCATTCATAAAGCTGACACAGCACTAGTGCCTATGGCTTGCTTCTGACCACATAATACCATAGTCAGAACATTAGATGTAGTGCTGCCCTCTGGTTTTAGCTATGAGGAATCCTTAAGAATGAATTAGATCCTAACATACTGTTCTTTGTGTATTTTGGGGGGAAAGGCATGGCAGTTCACTGTAGTTTCCATTTGCTTATGTCATAAGCCTAAAGAAATGCGGTGATACTTGTTACAACACCTCTCTTTAAGTTGTGTCTTACCTTCAAACACTGTGGCTTCTCTGTTTTACAGAAACGAGAAAAACTGCTTTTGGAATTATTTCTATAGTGAAGAAACCTCGACCTTCAGAAGGGGATGATGATTCTCTTCCAGCTTGCAAGAAAGCTAAATGCGAAGACTAGGAGAGAGTGGGCCAGTCCTCGTTAGCACTGCCTTTTTTCCATGTATACTTCATCAGCCACAACAAAAATAAAACTTTTTCTGTGAAATTTTATATTTAAGCCACTAAAATAATAACTAAGTCCTAATAAAGCACTTTTCAAAAAGGCCACTAGCTTAATGAAATTAGATATATTTTAAGAGAAAGATTAGTTTATTTATCCTTTGTGTAAGGGATGAATATTTTAAGTCTAAAACTCTCTCTTGTTCTTTTAAAAACTAATACTTTTCTACTTGATATACATAGTTTATTATTTTAGAATATTACTAAAGAAGTGGTTGTTTTGAGGACTTCTCAAGCGTATTAAAGGGGTGACTTTCGGTTGATCTGTTTCTAGCATCTCCTTCATTTATGTGGTGTTATTGAAAATACAGGGAATGTTTAAATTTTTAAAACTTTATTTCAACAAAGACACATGGCCATTAATCCCTCTTAGAATGTTCCCCTTTACCTAAAACTTGTCCCAACATTCTTGCTACTTTCTGAAGCAGTTCTGGGTTCTTTTTTTAAGTGTTCTTTTTTTAATTATGCTATTTTTGCAGCCTTATATTTTATCACACCTGTAAAGACCTGAAAGAGGACTTCCGGTACTTCCCCAGAAAGTGGTGAGAAGAGTGAGCTAACGTTTGAAGTGAGGAAGAGTAATTTGAAAGGGTTCAATAGCAATATGTCCTTGTTTTTTACTGTAACTTCTTAAAGTTTAGTGTTCACTGTATATCTTGATCACCACTTGCATTCAGAGTTCTTTATATCAGAGTTCTTTGTAAAACAGTGTCTAAAACGTGTAGGAGAAGGAATGTGCACAGGAAATTACCTTGCTTCCGCTCTGTGTTGCCTTCATGATGTTCTCGAAATAGATTTCTTCCCTCCAGGTGGAAGAACACCTAGTTGTGATCTTCCTGTTAGCTCCACTTAATGTGTGAAAGCAATTGACTCAGAAAAACTTTGGGAATAACTTATTTTTAATAACAAGATCATGTTAAGTAGAAGTTGTCTTTTTTGCAAATATTTGCATGAATGCTGTATTGATGTCAGGACTCCAGAACATGATAGAGTGTAGCAAGAGCTATAAGTAAGAAAAAATTTTAATAAAAAAGCTGTCATAAGGATCAGAGAAGTTACTGTTTAGAAAGCCTTATTCCATCTACACGAATGTAGATACCTTAGTAAAATATTAGCAAAGAGAAACCATTAAAACAGAATGCCCAAGTGAGACATACACCGGGAAAGTAAGGCTATTTCAATTCTTTATAATTTTAATAGATCAGTGAAAAGATCCAGAATCTTATAAATACCAAAAAAAGATGTTTAATAAAATTTAAAATTCTTTCCTGATTTTATAAGTATAATGAAAACCATTGGCAAAATACAAGATTATTGTATAAGCATATATTTATATATATACACATTTATATTAAGCATTTACTGCTGGGGATATAGCTCAGTGGAGTAAGTGCCTGCCTAGCAAACGCAGGGTCCTGAGTTTGATCCCCAGTACCGCCAAAAAAAAGCATTTACTGGTCCAATTATTTAAGTATAGGATTACCAAAACTTGCATATTTTTCATTAATTTTTATAAGATAATAGGAAATATAAAACAACAATTTCATCAAATTTATTCAGTGTAAGAATTGACTGATAGAAATGACACCTGCCTGAGCAGTGCTCAGTAATCAGGTAAACACACTGGCCAAGTGATACTTTGGGTAAACTGTTAAGTAGTTACGCATGATGTTTCTGAAATTAAAGCATCACCAACTAACATCCCTTGGTAATTTGATTGTTCTGCCTACCCATGGCCTTTGTAACACCAATGACTATTGCTTCTGTATCCATACACCTTGTGCACCCCTTCTTTGTGTGGAAGTTTATTTCTATCTTTACTCTACTTAAATTTGCCAAAAGTCAGCTGTGCTTATTCACAAATCTGTGCCAGCTGTATTTAATGTTGTAAATTTTGCAAGTTAATTTTAAAACTATAAAAACGGCTGAACTATTAGGGTGAAAGAAAGAGTTACCATCTGATTTGATGTTTTGCAAAGGCTTGGAAAAGCTGAGTTGTTAAAACTGTTGATGGATCTCTGCTCCCCATTCAACAGACAAATGTGCCTTATGCAGTGTCACCCATGGCTCTTGAGGTCACAGTGATGACCAGAGTCAACAGGTGTGGTAATGTTAGGTGCCTGGTCACCTGGACCGCTTTTAATTCTGGCAAAGTGGAGATTTTTGCTGTCAGTGGCCCTTTTGTTGACAGCTGTGTGATCTCCACGTTCTAGTGTGACCCCACCCATGGCTCTGTCAGGAGGAGAAGACAATCAATGGAAGCTCATCTCCGTCTTCAAGAAGAAAGGTTCTGCCAACATAGAATGGGGAAGATGTGGTTGCTCAATATGTTGCAGCATCCTCCGCGTCTGTACCTTGAAAAAGGCCAGTACTGAAGTGAAGGGTAGAGTCCAAAGGGCCGTAAGCTCTGCCCCTTCTGATGTCCCCACATGAAGAGTATGGACCATAAGAAGTATGACAGCTCCCTCAATGTCGGCAGTGCCCCTTACTAACTGCTAAGCTGCCTTGACCAAGGTCATGACAGCCTTGACACGGAGAGACTCGTGACCCACAGTCTGCATCATCACTGCTACTCGGAAGACCTATCCGGCCCCTCAAGCTGCCACAACAGCTGTAGAGCTGTCCAAAACAAGTGTTACAACCAGTGCCATAGGCCAATCTCGCTGGCATGCCCTTCCCTGTGCTCTCCCATAATGTGCTCGTCATGGATCTGACCTGCTGTCTGGCAAAAGCTGCTGGATATGGAATCACAAAGGGGGTGACACAAGCATCAGGGCATCCTGAACTACACAGAGGACAGGCTTACCTCCTGCAACCGGGACACCTGCCTGTCTGCTTTCAATGCTCAGACTGGTGTTGCCCTCAACAACTTCTTTGTCAAGTTCATTTTCTGGCATGACAGTGAACTTGGCTGCAGCAACAGAATGGTGAACCTTATGGTCCATTGGCCTCCGAGGAGTGAAAGCTCGCTGGACCACTAGCCTGAACAAGAACAAGGGAGGGAGAAGCACTCAGCTGCTTGGAGGAGGGTGGGGACCACTGTACCCCCTACAGCTCCCCAACACTGAGAATCTCCCTTAATAGTTTCCTTCCCAGCTTGAGAAGGGGAAAGTTTTAGGGGGCAAATCAAGTCTGTTGCCATCAATGAAACCTGCTGTCCTCATCTCCCACCCAAAGCAAAACAATTGCTGCCAAATTCCAAGTGGGTGTGAGCAGGACAGCTAGGACTTGGGGGGATTCCCGTAAAAATGTACACTCCAACTGCTTTATTAGTCTTAGACGCTCTAAAGAAAGAACTCGTGCACAACTTTTGGATCTTTCCTCAGTACATTTATAGGCTTTGACCTGTCCTTGAAGGATAATAGGAAATATTACACTTACCTTTCCTAAGCACAAAATAAAGGGATGCATTTTCAGTTTTTATGATGCCTGCACTTTTATTCTATGAATTAACTACACCAGTTCCCATTGTAGAACTACTACTGAGAATTTTCATGTCACAGAAAGGAGGTAAAATTATGTGCAGGTATGACTGTTTTGGAAAACTCAAGCAAATGGAAAACAATTAGAAATACAGGTGTTTCTTAGTTTATGGGATAGTGTGTGTGTGCAGTAGTGTCTGTTTTTGTAAATATATGATTATATTGTTACTCAAAATAGGAGTGCACAATGGCTGGTTGGTCTCCAGGGATCAGCAGGTGGGTTTCCTCCTAATATATTTACTTTGTTGGAACATAAGCCACCAATTTAGTTTCTACAGCAGTGGTTTAATAAAAATTTAGCAAGGGGGCCAATTGTAAAATAAATATACAAATTAATAGTTATAATTAATAACCTATTATAAAGTTAATTTTAAAAGATGATCATGACATAAATTGCCAAGATGTGAAGGAATTTTAAAAGACTTGTAATAACCTGGAGACTTTTAATGAAAAATGATAGATCAAATATCCCCAAATCTATGAATTTGGTAAAATCCAAATCAACTTGCCTTTTGATGCTTTTGTTTCCTCATTTATATACTTGACTTAGGACTTGAGATTCTGAAAGAATAAATGTGAGAATATCTAGGAAATATTGGGGAAAATGTGGGCAGAGAGATTTGAACTGCTGAATAATGAAGTACAGTAGAACTCTAGTAATGAAAACCATAACTGGGCTGGGAATATAGCTCAGCGGTGTAAGCACTTGTCTGGCAAGCCTGAGGTCATGAGTTCAATTCCTGATACCCCCAAAACCATGACTGATGAACCAATTGAAAAAGGTTAATGAAAGAATAGAAAGTCCAGAATCACTCCAAATACTAGCGTAATGAAGTGATGGCTTTTTACAGTATGTGATATTGAAGCAGTTGTTTGGGAAATAATACAATGTATCATCTAACTATATAGATTGAAGACAAACTCTGCACATTAAAATCTTACTTTCCTGGTATTTACTAGCTTTGACCTGGGGTAAAGTATATAATTTCTCTATGCTTCACTTCATCTATCCTCCCTACATGTGATATTATTATAAATGTTAGATTAACACTTCGGGAAGATTTATTTACAGCAGAGCCGATCATATAGAATGTACCTATTAAGTATAAGCTATAATTCTTAGCCAATATTCTTATCTATCATTTTTACCTTATATTAGTTTTTATGCTATTATTTAGGGAAGAAACTAAGTCAGGCCCCTACCTCCCCTATGTATACACGCACAGTAAATTCAGCTGAATTAAAGATTTAAACTTAAACTGAAGTTGTACAATACTACACAGAAATGTATAGTATTTAAACATCATAATACTGGACTAGCTCAAAGTGTAACAAAGTCAGAAAACAAAAGGTTTGATTGGTTTGTCTCTATAAAATATGTTGTGAGATGAATCTAACCCAGAAAGTACATATAGGGCTGGGCATGTGGCTCGGCGACAGAGCACTTGCCTGGCAAGCGCAAGGTCCTGAGTTTGATTCCAGGTACCAAATTACATTTACAGTGTAAATCCGAAGAGGTTTGACGTCCTTGTCATTTAAGAAATTATTTTTTCAAATACTTAACATGAGAAATGCTGTTAATGTTAAGCCAGATCCCTTCCCCAGGGTGTCATACCTGCAGTATCCTCCAATTCTTCAGATGTTGAATGCTTATTTCATTCTCCCCAGAGCATTGTCCTGGTTGACAAGACACCTTGCTTAGAGACTCCTGGAAAGTTTTGTCCCCTTTAAGGTTCACCCATGGCTGGTGACTGATGCAAGACTTTGAGGCTGGCCTCTGACTTCAGGGGTGCAATTCATGGTCCTGAGTACTGCAGGGATTAGGCTGAGGATAGATTTCTGCTGAAACTACATCCTTGCCTCTTCTCTGGCCTAGTTTCCTCGTTTCCTTACAGAGCACTCAGTAAACACATCACTCACAGGATTCAAAAGGACTCAATAGAAAACTGAGCTGATAAAGTGGATTTTAAAAAAAACGTCCAATGAACATGAAGACAGTGAACTTTACTGGTCATTGACATAAAATATCAAAAATACTTCTTTTGCTCATCAGGTTGAAAGATAAAAAGATTTATAAAACAAGTATTTTGAAGACCGGGAAAGAAAGTAACATATTGCGGAAGGAGGTGTAATTTGATGCCCACCTTATACATACTGCTGTAGGTGGGTGGGGGTAGAAGGGAAGGGGATGAGCAAAAAAGGTCACACACATGTACCAGCTCCCCACAGTGAGCATTACGTACTGCAAACATGTACTAATAAAGATGGTAAAGCTGAGTAAGTACTTCCATAAATTCATTCTTTAGAAATAACTGGTTAGGTGCAATGAGTGCAAGGATAGAGTATTCACTACAATAATGTCTAAAATAATGGAAAAATGGAAACCTAAGTAACAATGACAGGATTAAATGAGCCAGTGTACATTGAAGTAAAAGAATGCTATCTATAAAGCTGTCTACTAAAAGTTACTCAATTGAAAAAGTTATAAAAATAAATGTACAGTGCCTATACATAATGCATGCAGAAATAACTCCATGCAATTAGGATAATTGGTGATGTTGGCTTTTTTCAATATCTCTACAATGATTTAATGCTTAATATGTATTGTTTACATAAGAGAAGAGGGGAAATTCTTCTGTTGGCTGTAAAGAGAAGAGGTAGAGTAATACAATATTGTGGCATGGGAAGAGATAAAGTACAACAGAAACACACCTGAGGGGAACTAACAAAATCTATAGATTAGAGAATGGCTTCTGGTAAAAACACAGTTAAGCTGGAGGAGATGGCTGAGAAGAAACTATTCAGTGCATCGGGGTGGGCTGGGGTAGAAAGGACAACTTCCTGGGAGCTGGCACAATACATGAAAACTTTACAGCCAATGGCTGGATTCTTTAAGGAACTGAAAATCCAGTAGAGCTGAAATTTAGAGTTGGCTAGAAAAGTAGCGATAAGAAGAGAGGGGGGAAAAAAAGGAACAGAGTCAACAGCAGCCAGAGTTTTAAGGATTTGGCAAAGCACGTGAAGATTTGGTTCATCCTAAGGCTACCAGGAAGCCAGGAAGGGTCTGGAAGAGAAGGGCAGCTGCATTTCAGAAAAAAATCCATTGGCTGCAACTTGAAAAGCACACAAGTCAGCCCAAAGGTAATTAAGTAAGTCTGAAAGCCAGGAGCCCATGTTTGAGCAATCTAGAATAATGGGCCTGAGCTGGGGGAGAGGTGACCTGAACTAGGGCAGAGGTACCTGGGATTGCAGATTGAAGAGCTGCTTCGGCAGTGTACTTGGTAACACTTGGTAGTTAATTGAAAAAGAACAGTGAAGAGAAATTCGAGCAACTTCCAAGGCTTCTCCATTGGCCACTGGGATATGACCCCAGTGAAACGGAACACAAGTTACAAGATCGTGGGCAAAGAGTGGGTTCAGTGAGAAGACACGGGCCTTACCAAAATTTACTACTTGTATGACAGAAACTTGGAATTTTCCCCTAAATCATTTACGTTTCTCATTAGCAGAACTCGCCAAGAGTTGACCTTTTGCTCATGAGATTTACTCCACATTATCCCACATGCCCTCCACTTCATTAGTGCAAACTGTTATCTGTAGCAACACAAAAACTTTTCACCACACTACAATGCTGTCTCCATCTCCTTTCATTTTATGTATAGACAGGGTTTCACTAAGTTGCCAAGTCCTGCCTAGAATTTGTGATCCTCTTGACTAAGTTTCCGAAGTAGCTGAGATTACAGGCATGTGCCACACTGTACCTGACTCAAAGGGAGCTTTTAAGAAACCACCTCCCTTCCCCCACCCATAGCGTGCTGTGTCTTTTGCCCTTCGTTGTACTTGCCGCACAGTGACACCATGTTTGTTTCTAATTATCTTTTTTAAAATTTATCTGTTCCGGGAGGGCTGGACACAGACACTGTATATTTCTTAGCACGGGTTTAAGCATTTTACCTTAGCACCTGGCAACAAAACAGTTCCCACTGGAAGTCAAAAGCCATTGACGTGCTGTACTTTTACGGGAAGCTCTTACGCCCGCCGGGTTCCATCCACAGGATTGGAGTCCAAACGCTTAGGGTTAACTTCTTAAGGTGCACCTTTCACTTGTAGGAGTCATTCTGCCCACCAGGGGTCTCTTTCTCCACACCGTTGGAGCTGGGAGGACTTGAGTTTCTTTGTATGGTGTATTCATAGTCCTCGGTCTTGGAGCTCAGGGTTATTCCAAGGCCTCTGCATCACGTGGGAGCTTATTAGAGGTACCGATGCCCAGTTCTCATCTGATACCGGTTGAATCTGAATGTGTGTTTTAACAGACAACCCGAGTGATCCTTCTTTTTCTTTTCCCTAGGTGATTTTTATACGTGTTAAATGCTGAGAGTGCTATTGTATGGGATATTTCTAATCTAAGAAACTTGGAAAAAGAAAGCCCTTCTAAATTGCCTTTTCCACATGGGACATTCCCACCATTATTACAAAAGAACCAGAGCTTTAGAGTTTATTTGCTTTTATTATGAATATAAAATATAAATACAACACAATATACATCTGCACATTTACAGTTTGCATTTCTCCATCTTTTAGATTAAACTCAGTTCTGCATAAAGGTGGCTCTTTGCACTGCCCTGCACATACACTCCTGACATTCTTTCACCTTGGTACCTGCTACAACTTGGTCAAAAAAAACCAAATCAGACCCAACCATGAAATAGCTGGCTTCCCTGTCCTATCCATAGAATTGCTCGGTCTTTTGTTTCCTTTCCTGTTAGTACATGCCATCCATTGCTCATTCAAACACCAACATTAAAAGGTATGGAGGAAATATCCCTGCAATAATCACCTCTGTCCTTTCAAAATACCTTCAAATCTCTGCACTGCTCATTCACATGGTTTAGAACTAGCTATAGGAAGGCACTGAACGTGTTACAGATAAATTACGTTTTGCTCACCTAATGGATGCTCATGAAAGTCTGAATGCTGGTGTCATAAAAATAAACAAACAGGAACAGAGTGAGTTTCACTAAAGGAAACAATTCCCTACAGCCCCATGCTCTCTTGAAACTCCATTAGATGCATCTTCATAACAGGCTGATAACTGAACCTGAGTTTATGGCTGCTCACTCTTCTTCTGGGCCATCCCTTCAAAGTGCCAGGGAGCAGCTACAGGTAAAAGATTCCCCTAGAATGTAGCAATGCGAGAGGTTTTGTAAGAGTTCTCCTTAAGGCTGTCGAATATTGCTTTGGTTCCATTCTGCCAGTGCAGCACCAGGTCCATCGGGGTCTTCCCAGCCTAGTTGAAAAGAGAGAAGGAAATTGGAGTTGCAGGTGAGAGGCCCCCACCAGTTCCCATCCGGTCAGTGTGCATGCTAATGAGCTGCGTGTGATCAGGGTTTTTACGGTTTCCACTAGGACTGATTTGTACTTTATAAAGAAGCCTTTCACTGTTTCTCACAAAAATGGTTCTGATATTTTCTATTAGTCTCACTGCAGGACTGCTCCATACTGGTAGAGTTCCTGGTTCTCAGACACTAACCGGTGAGAGCCCTCATAGCACCTTGAAAGCAATGCTGTACCTACAGATAGCTATAGTCTCCTCCAGGATGGGTTCGGGGAGATAGCAATATCTCTCTTGACCCTATCCATTTGGAAAATAGTTCTTGAATGGATAAGGAGTGGGGATAAATGAGTACCTTCGCTTAGGTAGGCAAGTGTCACTCTGGTGCCGTGACTGCTCTGAGAGCAGATTTTTTCCCTTCTCAGGATTTGTGCTGGACATTTCCAAGAACTGTAATTTTCTTGGGGTTTATGGAATAGCATGTATGAATAAATAATTTTGAGACAAAGTTTTATTTCCCTTATGCATAAGTCTCAAGATATTTGTAATTATTAAAACCATGTCACTTCTCAATTCTTGTTTTTAGATATGAGAAGTTTTATTTCCATCTCTGTTCATTCAGAACTATCTCTTTAGCTCAGCTATCACAAACTGGAAGTTTTAAAATTCAAACCAGTTCATTTCTGTTGTGTTTTCACCTAAATTAGATGCAATACATTTTAAGAAAATATTTTTTCTCTCTCTTTGAAATAGTCTCACTTTGTAGCCCACACTAGTCTTGAACTTATAATCCTCCTACCTCAGCCTCTTCAGTACTGGGATTATACGCATGTACTAATACACCCAGCTAAGAAAAGTTTTTTTTAAAGATTAGATGTTATTTTATTTAATTGGCAGTGGTTGGCCATCAAGAGAGTTCTTAACTGAATTTGTGACCTTTATGAAAAAAAATCAAAGGTGGCAACCCAGTCCTTTGACTCCACAGGGCAACAGTGGGCTCAGCAGGGAAAAGCCACCATGGTGGCCATGTGCAGAGATCCCAGGAGCCACTTGATTAGGTCATTTAGAGGTGACCGGCCTGGCCTCTATAGACGTTAGAATTGGTGGTTCTATAACCTTCATTTTGGAACTTCTTCACTTCTGCAGTGACATTCTGGAAGAACACGCATTAGTGGATGTGACTACTGAGTTTTGGGCAATGATAAAATATATGTTGTTTCAAATCCACTTTAAGATAGTATCCACTAGCTTTCTGGAGAGGGAATGTGGGTCTACTGAGTCAGGGACATAAATAGCCCCCGGTCCTTTCTGCTGAGGGCTAACTGATAATTCAGGAGGTGAGCCCTGTTTGCTTATTTTGGGCTAGTCTTCCATAAATTCCTTCCATTCTTCTCTACTGAAATTTATCTCCCAGTTTGCTGGGTACTTACCTACTCTTCCCATATCTGTACGCTATTTATGTCTACTGCTTAGGTCTCACTGCCTGAAAAAATAGCTTCATATTTTCTTCACCTTTGGAGACTTCTCTGAATCCACTGCTTTTCTGATGGCTTACATCATTAAGCAGGATCAGTCACAGTATGCAGGATAAGGGCACCCACTGTTAACACTCCCACCCCAAACAAGTCCACTTATCACCATTCTTTTTTCATGTCACCAAACCAATTTCTTTTTTTCTTTTTTCTTTTATGATAAAATATATTTTCCTCCATCTCACAATGACACAAATAAGGGAAGGAAATTATTTGCACTCATAAGATGACATCTCTTTATAAAGAGAGTCTCCCAAATGTTTAAAAATATTTTTTCCATAAATTATACCCATTCCTCCTGATGGTATCTTTAAAGACTATATTAGATGATATTTTGGGGAACATGAGACCATGTGACAAAGTTGCTTATATTCCCTGCTTGCAGATGAAATTAAATTTTTTGTGTACTTCAACGTACATTTTCAGGACCTTAATATGGGAGATGACTTTGAGACATTTATAGATACAAGTGGAGGATGGAAAGAAGTTATCTGAAAAGTACAAGCAGAGGTGTGGCTCCCATGGAGGAGAGAGGTAACATGTGACCCAGGTATAAGGAGAAAAGGATGATTCTGAATTAACCAGCTTGATTATCAACTAATTTTAGTCCATTTAGTACATGAGCTACTGTGGGATTTTGGTCTATTCAAGGAATGGTGGGTGCATCAGTTCCTAACTGTCCCACATGCAGGGCAGCCAGAAATGACCAAGACAGATTAGACTTCTCCAACAGAGATGTTTGTGGAGGTCAGCAACTTTGACGATCTTTTATTTTCAAGGCCAAATTTTAAAAGAATTATTATGTGCTGCATTAGGTACAAAAGTCATAGCAATAGTGATGGCTTCCTCTATTTCTGAATATTTGACCCAGATCTTTGCCAAATCCTTGATGCATATGGACAGAGCCATTTAAACCAATGGTAGATCCCTCAAAATACTACTATTGTGGGAATATTTTAAGTATTTAAGAAATTCTGGAAATTAGAAAACCCACAAGTGGTGTTTCTTCTCCAAGCACTTACACAGTTCTTGATGTTGAGGTCGGCACCGTACATGATCAGAAGTCTGACCATCTTATAACGATTCAGTCTCACAGCATCATGCAGAGGGGTATCTCCTTCCTAGAGAGACAAAGTAAGCAGGTTAGTGGGAGGTCTACCTTCAGGAAGTGACTCTTGAGAGGGCACCCAGGCTTGCCTGAGTGATCACAAATACTGTAGGCTACTCACTCTGTCTTTGGCATTGAGATCTGCCTCGCAGGCAATGAGGTGTTCTGCACACTCATAGTGACCAGTCCTCACAGCCACATGAAGCGCAGTGCTGAGCAGCTGGAAAATTGGAAAACACTGCTGTTTGGCTGGGTGTGAGCACAAAAGTCATCCCAGCCAGCAAGGCAGGTAGGTGCTAGGGGCAGGCATGCTTAGGGTGGCCACACTTAACAGGCTTCTAGAAACCTCAGTGGAGAGGAGGGATTAGAAAGTGGGGAGGAAAAAAAATAAAAAAATAAAAAAATAAAAAGAAAGTGGGGAGGAAGGAGGCAGAGGGAAGGGGGGTGCTGGGAAGGGAAATACCTTATCTCGGGCACTGATTTTTGCGCCTTTGTTCAGCAACAATTTTAAAACATCCAGGCTTCCTCCACGGCATGCCCAGTGGATGGCTGTGGATTCAAGCTATATGGGAAGATAAAGGGACCAAGAAATGTAAAAAGAGAACCTAGTCAACGGATTCACATATGGTTTCTAAGGCCCAGCAGAACGCAGGTTTGCTAGGGTATCTATGATGACACTGGGAAATGCTCACCAGATGGCCAGGTCTAACTGTTACAGTGGAAGGTTCTTGCCACGTGTTCTAGTAAACCATGCATATTTGCGCACACACTCATGTGCGTATTTGTGTGCATATGTGTATAACATCAGGAGGCTCTCAACAAATGTAACAAAAATTTACAAGAATGAATATTCTATTTATTCAGAATTTCCTCTTACCAACAGAGTATTATAACTTCTAAATATCTTGATCCTTCCAGCAAACTATGAAATGGTGTTGCTATGCACATTTTGCCCAAGGACCCATAGTAAGTAGCAAAATAGATATACACACTCACTTTTAACCATTTTTTAAAAAATATATTGAAAATTTCTAAACATGTGCATTTTAAAATTCTGGCAGAATAAAAGCAGTCCCTTTCCAAATACTCTTAATCTGGATCTCACACCTCATCTCTCATCCCGGTGCTCTTTGCCCATTTCTTCTTGCTGGTTCCCTGGGGTCGTGTGTGCTAGAGCAGCCCCGGCCTGCAGCTGTTGTCACTGCAGCCACTGCACACTGCACTGTGTGGTGTAGGATTTACTCTTCCATCTGGTGTCTCACTGCTCTCACCTTTCAAGTCCCACACTCATGGTTATGGTGCCTTTCCATGCCATCATTTTATTATTTGTTCTTTTGCTTTTTTCAATGTGTTTGGGGTTCAGTTTTGGCCAAGTCCGTTGGAGTTTTTTTTGTTTTGGTTTGGTTTGGTTTTTGGTTTTTGTTTTGTTTCTTTGCTATTCATTTTCCGCTTCACCATAAAGTCAAACTGAGCTCCATTGAAATAAATGAAGCATTCTCCCAGCTCAGTCTTCAGTTCACAAAATATGCTGCATACTGGTCTTTGTAGAAATCAGCAGTAGCTGAATTATTAAGGTCTGAATAGCAGCTATTTTCCTTAGATGCAATTCATTTAGTATGCTGTCTAGCTCCAAAGCTCATCGATAGCAATTGGCATCTAACATATAAAATGTGCTGCTAAAAAATTTGTATCCTTGTTGGCAGCCAACGGGCAAAAAGCAGGCTGCTGTGCATAATGGAAGGCAGAGGTGTTGAAAGGCAAGTGTTTACTGTATTACTTCTGAATAATGCTGCTGACTTCATAATGACCCAACTCTTTGATGAGGTTATTGAATTCTGTTCCATAGCTTTCGCTTCCTTCTCTTCTCTGGAGCCCTCTCCTTTTCAGTATGCATGAGAAATACTTTCCACATGATCCGGCCCCATCTCTCAACTTTCTTTGTATGGAGAAATGAGGTTTTGCCTAGTTCTCTCAGATCAATTTCAATCCAATCAGCCCATTCTTTCACTGTAGCATTTCTAGAGCTCCATATAGCCCATTTACTTTGGCTCGTCTCCAAGCAAAGAAATAGGGGCTGGGGATATAGCTCAGTGGAATAAGTGCTTGCCTAGCAAGCGCAGGGTCCTGAGTTCGATCCCCAGTACCACAAAAAAAAAAAAAAAAAAAAAAAAAACAAGCAAAGAAATATATTTACCATATCACGGAATTCAATCTGGGCTCCGGCTTCTATTAACTTCTCTGCAATTGCCAAATGTCCTTCCAAGCATGCTCTATGGAGGGCTGTCCGCTTATACTGTCAGAGATTTTAAAAAAGAAGATAGCAGGGCATATATAAATGTGCATGATTCTTTAAAAGGCATGATACTGAGGAGTCTTATGACCTAACTGACAGAAACTCAAGGGCTTCTTTATGAACTAGCCATGTCAAACTTAGTTAGAATTGCAGAACTAGCACAATTACCTAGCACCTGTGATTTGAACTTCCTGCCCCAAGTATCTGTAGGTGCTCTCAGGTCTACACAGAGGAATGTGGACTTAAAACTTCAAAACTATACAAATGCTGACATTTCTCTTTCTTACATTTTGCGCCATTCTTGTTCTTGAAACATTTGCCATACACACCCAGTGTTCTTCCATTTAGAAGTGTTGCTAGGTTGCTAGCAAAAAATATCTAATTCATTTTTAAGAAAATGGGAGACTCATTTTTGCATGGGATCCCCTGTTTCACTTAATGGGGTCAAGTATATGAAAAAATTAGTGACTTTTATCAAATTGGCCTCGTAGGAAAGAGCCAATAGACTATTCATCAGAAACAACTTGGACTATTATTTTACTGCAAAACCTGTGTTTCAGAAAAGGAAATGAGGGGTGATAGAATGCAGATGAACTGTTCAAAATAAAGTAGTCAAGTAGTGATAAAGCTAGAACTTGAGCTCTGGTCTTTAGAGTCCCTGTCTACTACTGATGATGCTAATATTATATTTTTCCAAAAGCAGCTCTTTAGCCTTGCCTTATTAAAATTCTACCTCAGAATCATAGAAGTTAAAGACAAAGGAAAAATCATCCAAAATTATATGTGTACAAAAAACCGTGTACTCGATTGCACTAATACACACTTCTGGAGGTGTTAGGAGCACCACTGCACTCTCTTGTTATGCTTCTGGCATATGTTGCAACAGCTGGGGAAGTTGTTTCAGGTAGAAAGACTTTGGCACTACAATCACAAGGCTGCAGTACGGCCTCAGAAACATGGAATTAATGAGCTGGATTTTGTAATATTTTTTATAAGCCTTACCTCATCACAGACATCTGGCTTGTGATTGTCTGACAAGAATTTTTCAACTACTGGTAGTTTGTTCTCCAGAGCAGCCTTCAGAAACTGAGGCACATCCACAGGTTCTGTCTAAAGTTCCCAGAATAGTGTGAAAATTATTATGACATTTCCTGCATTTAATGCAACCCTCCCCCATAACTGTTTCCCTGTAGCACAACACCTGACGTGTAATGCTGCAAAGTCAAACAGTCCTTACAATGATTTGGGGTTCTGGTTCCTTCACAACTGGAACTTTCGTTTTCCTGTATTTTTTCCTTTTCTTCAGTTGAATGATTATTTCAAGGTCTTCTAAATTTTCAAGCTTTGATCTTTGTTCTAGTTTTTTCTTTTTGAGCTAAAAAAGAAATTCAGATTTCAAAAATAGAATGAGATCTCCTGATGCATTCTGGCAGCGTGTAAACAAAATCTGCAAGGTCTAAGATAAGTATGTGAACAGTTTGAGCAAAAATTTTTAAAGATTTAAATAAACTTTTGATTTCAATTTAGTGGTTTTATATTCAAGGATTTGCAGACCTTATTTTCAACTAAGTGCCTTCATACTTATTTCCTTTGTTCATAGAATCAACCCTTGACTACTTGGAAATACCATCTAGTCTGTAAGTTATGGTTTTGAAATTAATGTTATAAGCAAGTCTCAGATTTCTGCAGAATTCTTTAACATGCTGAAAAAAATCTAATAATATATATTGAGCTCTGAAATATCAATGCCAGTCTCTTTAAGGTTGTCCACTAATTAGGGTCTCTGAAACAGACTGTCCCAGGACCACAGCTAAGTAGTACACATTTTACCTGTGTTAGTAAGTAATGAAAATTCATTCAGCAACAAAGATGTCAGTACCAAAAACAGACACAGTCTAACTATGATACATAGAATGAAAACCATATTATTAAGAAAGAGGTCTCTTGCTTAGGATTAGGTAGACAGTATAAAGCATTGGAAGTTCACTATGCACAATTATCTTTTCAAGTTTACTTTTAATCAAAACTTGGTCATAGCATATTGAACCATTGGCTGACAATTCAAAAGCCATGGTCTTGTCTAAGAAGTATTCCTCCAAATCTGCTGTAGATACCCTGCCTCTGCCACTTCATGGGCTAGAGTTCAGTAAAGGAACATTTGGAATGGTTTAGTTTAACTGTTTTCTTTTTTCTTTCCTTCCCTGTCACATCCAGCCCCCAACCCCACCTCAACCTCCCACTAGCAGAGTCCACAGAAGGTTCTTACCTCTGCCTCTCGCTGTTTCTCACTTTTCCACTGTTGCTCCGCCAGGCTCACGTGGTGGCCTGGAAGAGTCTTCAGATCCTCTTGCTTCTCTAAAGTAACAGCAGCTTCATATTCTCCATCTCTGAAATCCTCAGGAAGGAATTCCCTTGCCTCCTCATTGCTGTTCTTCTTCCCCGTGACCTACAAGGGAAAATGGCAGGGTCAGAAGCAGCGGTACTTATCCCGGGAGGTCTTTCTCTACAGAGGATGCCACAGGGTGCCCCTGTTCTTCCTTCCCTAACGCCAGCCACCCCATGTAGTACAGCGGGCTTTCAGATCTCAGGCTGCAACACACAGCTACAGACATCCTGGGATCATCTACAAGTGCTTCAGTGAATCAAGGGTTAGGTGAGGTTGATATACTTCAATCTACTTTTAATTCACATACTCACATTTCTCCCAGGAAAGTTACAAACTCCCTCTGCTTACTTAAAATTCCTTCATTTTGACAATTCTTAGCCTTGAGTTATGAAGTTTCCAGACATGTATTCTTACCCTAAAACATCATCTACCCTAAGGCATTTTGATAAGCACATTTGATCCAACACTGTGGTAACGAAACCAAAGGAGAAGATAATAAGTAGGAAATCTGCGCAGAAGTCATTACCAGCAGCTCCATTTTTTCCCAATTTCACTATTTTTATCACACAGATCAACTTTTTGCATACACAACATTTTGCTTGAGAGCAAAGTGCATTTCAGCTGACAAATAAAAACCAAATGGACCAGTTTTCATTGAGGAAAAACAGTGTCTTACATACCAGGTCCTCCACTTTCAGCACCATCATGTTGGCAGCTGTGAGTCTGTGTTTTTCTCCTACAGAATGAAGCCCTGGAGTGAGCCCTGCTGCCCTTCTCCACCCGGCCAGCTTATATAGTTTGGGCTGGGTGAGATAATCTTCCAACCTGGGAACCCAAGTAACACCCCTGCCCCCACCGGTAGCCAACTCAGAGGCAGGTGAATTTTCATTCCAGACTCAATGTCTGGGAAGCCCAAGAGGGAGGGGATGACAGGCTTGCCCCACTGAATATGTGAATCAGGAAGAAATGTGAGAGGGCCGTTCCTTTGGTGGTGACCACACCGCTCAGCAATGTGAGTCATCCTATTTATCGAGAAGCCAGGGGACAGCTGTCTGTTGAGATTGCACCACATCACCGGTCTTTTTCCTTCTTTGTCAGCCTTCATGACTGACCTATCAAGAAAATGTGAATACTCCGCATATCACACTCCCAGTAATATCTTTCTGATAACCAGACTTATCAGCACTTCACTTAGGGGAAGTGTTGCTGTAGGACATCCTATTCCCATGAGTAAACAGCCTACACTGAAAGAATCTGGGTCCTGATGGCACTTGTCTATATCTGTTTGGAATTCTCTGGAATGATGTCTGGGGCTAAAATGGCCCATGACATGCCACCTTACCATCATTATAAGAAATTGAAAGCATTCAGCAATGCACTTTTACTTTATGGTGTCACTGGTTCATAATTAGCACATACTGTGTTCTAAAACAGCACACTAACTGCAGCATTTTTTTTCTTTAAAATAGATCAGAGCCATCCAGAGATAGATTATATGAGACTAGTTATTAGCAATAGCACAACCTTGATTAGGTTATTAAGATATAGGTCTCAAATGCTGTGAAGCTTATTACAAATGCAGATTCAGGGATGGGAGTATAGCTCAGTGGTACAGCACTTGTTCACTGCTTGTGAGACCCTGAGATCCTCAGCAACACACACACACACACACACACACACACACACACAGAGAGAGAGAGAGAGAGAGAGAGAGAGAGAGAGAGAGATCTCCAAATCCCACTCCAGGGAAATCTGGGTTGATTTGTGGTAAGACCCAGGGATCTGTCTGGGTTGATTTGTGGTAAGACCCAGGGTTCTGTCTTGTTTTTCAAAGCAACAAGGTGAGTCTATACAAGACTTGAGATACAACCAGAGGAGTGGTGAACTTCACTTTGGAGAGAAGTGTAAACGACCTGTTTCTGATTTTTTACCTCTAGGGTGTTAAATCATGAAAAATATTTAGGTCGTTTTATAGTTCAAGGAGAAACTGAGGTTGCTGTCTTCAAAGCTATTTGAAATCTTATATTTTTTCAGTAAAAGAAAGGAACCAAGGGTGAGAGGGGTACTAAAGGCAGAGAGTGGTAATTAAGATGTTATATTGACCTTCCTGTGTCTATCGCTCCTCAAACACACAACTCAGCAAACATGGCTGCCATTCTTATTTTCCCCTTAAAGCAATCAGCCGGGCATGGTCTTCCTGGAACTTTCGGAAAGAGACACCGACATCTAAAACCAAAACACTGGCAAAGTGGGACCCTTGCAAAACTCCTGTATCATGTCTTCTGGCTTCTTAATGTTCTATCCTGAAAGGGGGTGGGTAATTAAAGGAAATCTGGTCTTAGAGATGGACACGGCTAACATTATTTCCTCTGGTCTTTTGAAGTAAGTAGCCGTGTAGGATTTCCTTAGAGTTTGTTTCATTCGCTCTTTTCTTCTAGTCCTTACTCAAACTGAGGAGAGTGTGAGGAAATTAGTTTTTGAAAGGGCCATGGATTGTTTAATGATTTTAGACCTGGAATCCCAGAGTTGTTCGTGCCCTTAGCGTTTGAGTAAGACTACAGGTCTCATTTTACAGAAGGGGTACTAAGACACCATGATTACTGTAACTTGCTTCCATTACAGAGCTAGATGATGCATGCTCGGTTGAGTGTTGATTCCGGCTGTCAGAATCGGAAAATCCTCCAGCCCAGATCAAGTTTCCTAGAGCACTTTCTATCCAGAGTCACTCAAAGCCCAAACAAAACTGAGAAAGGGTCTTGGGTGCTCAGAACTCCTGAAAAGATGCAAAATGGGGCAAAGGCTAATCAAACCTTATCCGCCCTCCAGTTATTCAATTATATCTCAGATCTGGTTGATTTTCTGTAAGAGGCTCCAAGAAGACTTGAACAAAGTTTGTCAGAGATTAACACTTGAAAGGGAGGTAATAGAACGGGCTGAATTAAAGAAAGGAGTGAGCTTTGATCAGCAAAATCACTACCAGGTACCAGGGCAACCTTTTCTGGATAAATTCTGAAATTTCTGTATTTACATTTATTATAACTTCAACTTTGGGCATAACTTTTCTATACCAAAATAAATTAAAACAACATGTCCTTTTGTTGAATCACCAGTTATTTAGCAATGCAGTATCAGCCCCCATCACCAGAATGAGTAGGAGAATGATCCTCTCACTTTGCTAGCATTGCCTCACAAGTCTTTCCTTTCTCCTCCCAAATGTTTGTATTATTACAGGTGAAGTGACAAGCAATCAGAATTACAACCCTATTTATAGCTGGACAAAGCAGAAGGTAGAGAGAACCAGACACCACCTGATTTTACGTACCATAACTCAGCCCTAAAGGCAATTTTCTCTTTCTGTGTAAAATTGGAAATATAAGACATTGTACTTCTACTTAGACTTCCACTTCTTTTACTACAGTTTAACTGCATTAGTAATAAATGCATTTTTGTTTAAGGCTAAAATAATACAAAGAGAATATTGCTGAGTTGAGATCTTTCTGAGTGCTGATGTGATTCTTGATCTTTATCTTCTCCATAATATGTCTTGGAGATATCTTCTATCACTACAAACAAATCTATTCATTAATTTAAAGAACTAGATGATTTTTGTGTATGGATACAGAATTTCTTACTTAAACAGGCTCCTTTTATGGACAATGTAGGCTGCTCTTCACAATGGTCACTTTTATTGGCTACAGTTGAAGGCACTTGTAGCACATAAAATTTTATTGTTAGTAACAATCATTGTCCTTAAAACACCCAACTCAACACTGAAAGGAAGAGTCCCGAGGACTGCAGCCAGGTTCTCACTTGGAGAATGCCTTGTTTCACTGTTGCCCTTATAACTGCACATTTTGCCATGTCTTTTAATGGCCTTTCCAGTCCCAGCAGCTGCTCACCTTCCTTGGCTCAGAAATGTGGCTGACTGAGCCTGCCTAGGAATCCCAGCATCCTTACAGCCAAGCATGACTCAGTTACATGTTCGAAAATGTCAGAAGGGATCATAAAAGTGAAGTAAACACGGTGTAAGGTTGTTTTCCCTGAGTTGCCAACTAGAAACGAAACCACGTATCTGAAATGCAGAAAAGTACTGTGGATGTTGAGGTAGAATTGTAGCATCTGCCTTCATCTCCACTCAAACAACAGAATCGAGATTAAAATGCTTTTACCCAGGGCTCTAGACTGCGAGTTCACACAAACTGCTTTGCTCCAACTGGGCTCTCCATACTGGAAAGTTCTTTTTCGCTATATTGGATGCCTTCAAACACTAGAGGTAGGTGAAGGCTGTGGATCTCACTCCCAGACCTTACAGCAGGTGCCTTATTACAGTAAGGAATGTCTTAGTATGAATTCTGCTATGCATATTAATTCACGTGAGCCAACAGGCACAATCACATGAGTTGTTCCGTAAACTCAACGAAGCCCAGCCCGCTGTCCAGCATAAATGGTTTACTTGAAGCAAATGAAACCACATTCCAACAACTGATTTCAGTTCACTTCTGTGTGTGGATAACAGAAGATTTGAGGCTCTTACCACTCAAAGGCTTAGGACTCTTAGAGACAGAGAAAAGTGCCTGACCCACAGTAGGGCTAAATAAATATTTAGTTGAGACACTACAGGATTCTTACAATCTTTTCTAGCCAAACAACACATTTTGATCCTCTTTTAATCAGAAATACCTGTACCTTTTCTAATGACAATTAACAATCCTTTAGTACTAATCAGAGGTGCAGTGCTGGGGGTGGCCTCCTATGGAGTGTGAGAAGTTTATTCAAATCTTTGAAATGCTAACTAACTTTAACAAGTGCAGATTATCGGTTAGGGACACTGAGTTCAACTAACATTCCCTGAAGCAGACACTCTAAATGCTGGGAGCATTTTAGAATCAAGTTGTAAACTCTATCTTTTTAAAAAGTTCATGCCCAAGATTCACTCCATTTTAACAAAAGCCAAATTCCCTAGAGATTTGATAGTGGTATCTAAAAAACTTGTCCAGTTGCTTCTAGTGTCACCCAGCATTGACAGTCATCCCAATATATAAGTTTAAATGAATATTTATGTAAATACATTGCATACAATGTATGTCCTTGAAGTAACAGACAGTTCAGCAATTTTTATTCTACCTTCACTAAGACTGTGGAAAACAAACACACACAAACTTTACTCATTCACACTGGGTGGTACACACCTCTAATCCCAGCAGTCTGGGAGCCTGAGGCAGGAAGATGGCAAATTCGGGCCCAGTCTGGGCAATTTTGCAATTTAGCAACACCCTGCCTCAAAATAAACAACAAAAAAGGCTGGGGATACCGAAAGACCCTGGGTTCAATATCCAGTACCACTTAGAAACGAAAACAAACCAAACAGTAAAAAGAAAACAGAGGACATAGCTCGCTTACCTAGCATGCTACAAACCCTAGGTTTGCTTCCCTGCACTGGAAAAGAAATTCAGTATTTATCAAGCCTTACTGTGTGCCACTGTTTTAGAACTGAGACATACCATTCATTGTTCACAAGAGACAAACATTCTTGTTGTCTTGGAGTTTACAGTTTTACTGAAGAAGTTAGGACACAGTCCATGCAATGTAACATGTCCCTTGTGCCATAGTTCAGGGAAGGGAGACCAGGCAGCAATGGTAGGTGCGTGTGAAGGGTTAGAGGAGGAATCAGGGAGCCTGGCTTCTGATCTTGGCTTTGCAGTGTCGGCTGGTACAAGTCCTCTCATCTCTTACAATTTCAAATCCTGAAGTTAGAAACAGAGAGCTTTGAATAAAATGACTTCTAGGTGCCCAAGGTTTTATAGGGGCTTCAAAATTAATCAAAAGGTAGAAATAAGCATTCGTAACTGCTGCACTATTTGTAAAAGCTGATTCTCCATACCCTCTAAAATCAGAAATGGTCATGAAACTGTCAGTGGCCTAGTGTATGTCAGTTATCCTTACAATAGGCCTCCATTTGATAAACATAAAAATATCACATCTTCTGTCAGCATGAATAGAAATTTCAAGACCAACTTGGAACCAAAGTCATATCAAAGCAATGATACTTTCCAAACTTCTCAGCTTTGCTAAATAACCCCAAGATTAGAGATTCTGATAAGGCCTTCTCCCTTATCCTCCTCGGAGAATCCTTGTGGAAGTCTTGCTTTTGCAATAAGTGGTCACAAAGGGCTGTCAGTGACTTTCAAAATTCTTATTTCTCCAAACAATAGGTTATAGTTTAAGCCTCCTCCACTAATTCTCAAAGTCTTAGGCAGAGCCTTGGACCCTCAGCATTCCAAGCTCCAATAAGGATGGCAGGACTGTCTAGTACAAGTTCAAGAAGACTGGGTGTGTGGGAGAGAATCAGTTAAAAATGTGAATGTATAATGATTCCCCCTCAACCTTCTAAAAGGCTAAATTTAATTCATGAGATGAAATTTGACTGAATGGACAATGGATGATGGGTAGTTGGGACAGAAGCAGTTTTTTTAAAAAGAATTCCGATTGTCATAGCAACACTCTGAAAGGATTTTGATGCAACTTTGAAATTACTTCACATCCAATTACACAGCAAATCCACTTGGGATGAGAGATAAGGGCTTCAGTGACTGAAAACAGAGAAAAAATCCATTTAACATTTTTAGCCATTTAATAGAGGAGGGGAGAATTATATTTAACATGCAATTTCTGACTTCAAGAAGAAGTATTGGCAAAAAATTTTCCTTGATGTAGTTTGGAGTTTCTTAATAAAAAACAAAGTTGTCCAAGACATCTTAACAATAAATTATTTGGCAAAAAGTTTAGGGCCAGGAAACACTGAGTAGGCATGGGCTCCATCCTTTCAAGAAGGGCCACGCTCGAGCAGGTGGGTTCCTCTTATTTTAACACTTCCCTTTGCAAACGTATTAATGCTTGGAATCCTACTACAAGTTTCTCATGGTTTACCTGTCATCTATTTGTGTCATTCTAAAGAGCATCATCATGAAGAACACATTATGAGCAGTTTTTATAATGACTTGGCTAGTCAGAGGGAGAAAACCCAATACTGAAGTTCCCGCCATTGAAGCCTCCATAAACTACCCCCACACACACACACTAGTTCAAAACCTTTTTCATAGGTACTTACTAAGTTTTTACTTTGGAAAGTAAAAAATACTTTGACGTGGTCTAATCCAGTACCTTGACTACAACATCAGAACAAATGACCCCTGAAGAGGTTATATGTGTAGGTATATGTATATGTATATAATTTACTCATTGGACATGTGTTTCTTTAGCTTGTTTTTGTCAGACAGCCTGTCATGCATTTCCCAACATGTGGAAGTAAGGAAAACTCACCATCACTTATGTAAAATTCTTGCCATAATGCCTGACTTGAATCCAGTCATGAGGCAACATTCAGATAGATCCAGAATGTAGGACATTCAATAAAACAATTATCATAGGCTCTCCAAAAAGGTCAATGACTAGAAACATGAAACAAAAAGAATCAAGGGATGGTTCTATTTCAAAGCAACCAGGAGCATGAATCTTGGTTGGATGCTGTCATTCTAGATACAGAGGAACAGTTGGAGAAATATGGTTGGAATTTTAGACAGTATTATAGACTTAATAATAGTTTTCTTACATAGGATACTGGTTTTATCGTAAAGTAGAAGTTGTTATTCTTAGGAGATGTGTTTTTGATTTCTGAAATATTTAGGAATGGTGTACTGTGCTTTTGCATAGTTTAGCAAAAAGATAGTATGTGTGTAGAGAAAGAGCATACAACTATAAAGTATGCACAATTAACTGGTAAAAGTAGCTGCAGTGCATACAGGTGTACTATTGTCCTATTCCTTCAGTTCTTTGTACCTTTCAAAACTTAAAAATGAAGAAAGAATTTTAGTGAAATAATTGTAGAGTTCCCAGGAGCACTATAAAATTCCCTTAAGCAAGAAAGGTTTATTCCTTTCACTGGTGTACATCAAGCTCTTCGAGCAGCCCCGGTACATAGTGCATAGTCCAGAAACGTGTGTTTAGTGAAAAGTACACAAATCATGAGGCAGCTCCAGCTTGGGGTCAGAGGGACAGGACAGAAGCCAGCGAGTGGCTGGTCTGCTGGCACAGCGCCAAGCGGTCAGCATTTCTGAGAGGCTCCCTGGAGCCACAGGAATGCCACAGAATATGGCTCCTGTGGGCAGTGCTGTCTCAGCTGCATTGGATTTTGGTACAGTCAGCTGGGAAGAAAGTTGGGCCAGAGGACACACCTGTCCAGAATGGCTCACCCAGGACTGTTTTCTTGCCACCTGCCACAGTGGAACTGGAGATGGCGTGGAGATGTTTCTGATCAGAGCCTGAAAACATGAGCACCAGTCAGCACACACTGGTTAAGCTCCCTTACATCCAGAGGGAAGTCAGAATACAGATTAACCTTCAGGAATCCAGAGATCCACAGCCCCCCCCACTTTACAATAGGATGCAAATGGTGACACTGAATCTTGCAATAAAGCAAGAGCTGACTTCATTTTATTGCAAGTCACCAAAATGACATCTTGTATTAAAAAGATGACTTTCTGAGATTCTACCAGCTGGTGACTTATTACATCATTCCTAAATTCTAGTATTAAGGAAACATATATATTAAGAAATGGCTAAACTATGAATAAAATAAAAATGACCCTAGAGGGTGGTGGAGACGGATCACAGTAATGGCACAATCTTTTCCCTCCTTTCTATCTTCTTTTCCAGAATTCTTTGATCCCTTCCTCCTACCCCCACCCCAAACTCCACTTTAAGGCTCCTGTTTAGCCTTCAAAGCCTCCAGAAGCTGAGAAAGAGGCTGAGCCGCAGCAAGTAGAAACTCCCCACAGGCAGGCAGTCGTCTGTTCCCCGCCTGGACCTGCAGGAGGCAATCTGACTTCTCTCACTCAGAAGGAGCATGGCTGTGCTTTGGAACTGAATCCACAGAAAGGGAGGAGCCTGTTTGGAAAACACACTCTTCTGCTGCCAACACAAGCAGATCTTCTCACAAAGAGGAAAACTGTAATCCCTCCAAGATCTGTGCTCTCCTTGGAGGAGCGGCTCTCAAATTTCACAAAAGAATTTATAGAGCAGACTGACGCCTCTGGGGTTGGACTCAGCTCTGGCCTAAGTTGAGTTTGTGCAGAGGGACAGGCACCCTTCTTGGCTGTGCCCAGGCTGGGGATTGTTTACAGGAGATGAAAACCTCCCCTCACTGAAAAGGAATGTTTGGCAAGGAAAGGCCTCTAGAGGCACAACTGAACGGCTCCCCTGGGGGTTGGTTTTGCTTGGTTTAACAGTCCAGAGCCACCAACCTGGACTAATTGCACTGGGCAAGGCAGGAGAGGAGGCTGGGGTCCCAGGAACTTTGGGATGTTTAAAGCCATTTCTGCTTTGTCTCTTCTAGGTAAATTATGTATGGCAAAATAATGAAAAAGTACTGTTTAAATGGGAGAAATTATAGTATTAAGGAAACATGTATATTAAGAAATGGCTAAAATATGAGTAAAATAAAAATGACACTAAAGGTTGATGGAGGAGGATATTGGAGTAGTGGTAGAACTGCACAATATAATTAGAATTAATTAGAATTAGAAATTAGAATAAGGGTGACATATTTCATTCAAGTAAGCATTTCCTGATGGTACATACTACTTAGCTTTGCCCCGGCTGCCTTGCCTTGCTTGGTCCCTTGAGAACCATGTTTAGAAGGTACTGAGATGATATGGGTTAAGTTGCTATACTTGCTGACACCTACACTTGGGTGAAATGGAGACAGTTGATGTCCTTCCTTATTTGGTGGCTCTGGAAACCATAATCTCTTCTCAGCTCTCCTCCCGGCAGCAGAAGCCCCAGCCACTCAGCAATCCCCCACCCTTCTGCGTTTCCTTATCTAGGAGTCTTTACTGTGAAATTCCAAGGCCCACCCCAGTGCTCCGGATGTGCTTCAGCCCAGGGCTTGCCACTTGGCTCCTCTTGTGATGACAAATAGATAACATAGCTTACATGCCTTCTCCTTTTCCTCGCATACCAACCGACCCCAGCTCTGAAAAGGAAACAACCACAAACCAAGAGAGATATTTTTATATGGACATTGTTCAGATTTTGCACTAAGCCAGATTGCAGTATGTACTTTCCACATTGCTCCAGTTCATCTCTTCAATCAGGATCACACTGGTATTTTTAATAAACAAATAAGTGAATGCAGAGGTTAATTAAATATCCAAGGTCATAGCAAGTGTGTGTGTGTGTGTGTGTGTGTGTGTGTGTGTGTGTAGTGGCTGGCTGCCAATGCACAACCCAGCCTAATCCCAAGTTCAAAACATCTTTATCACGTTAAATCCCATCACATCTAAGCATGACCCAACTGGGAACCACTATTAGGAGGCTCTATCAAGTTCTGACATTGTTAACTTCAGAACAAGTATACTTCAAGGCACAGCCTCGAAAGGTGCATGTCCATTGTTTGTCAAAATCACCATGGGGATGACCACAACTCATGTGCAATTTGCAAAGACCATACATCTGGGAGGCAACAAGACAGAGAGCAAAATATATGTTTGAATATCAGTAATAAATTAATGTAATAATTACTTTAAATTTAATATCAGCAAATAAATTAATGTAAATAAATTGATAATACACATGAGTGAGTTAAACGCCACTTTTGAAAGACAGATACTTTTATGACCCAGTCAGTCCACTTCCGGGTTAATAGCAAGAGAACTGAAAGCAAAGCTTTGAGCAGATATGTACATATCCACGTTTACAGCAGCAGTATTTACAATAGTTAAAATGCAGAAGCAACCCAAGCATCCATCACAGACAAATGCATAAGCAATAGGTCTGTATGGATTATAACTAATGTGCTCCCCAAAGACCCATGTGTTCAGAGGTGGGGCTTTCAGAAGGTAACTGGCTTGTGGGTTCTGTAACTTTATAACTGAGTCAGCTCATGGGTGAGGTCATAATCTGATGGCATCACTGGAAGATAATGAGACCCAGCTGGAGGGAACGGGGAGGGGCTGTATTTTGAACCTGGCTTCTTCTTCTCAGTTCTTCCACTCTCTGCTTCCTGGTTTGTAGCGTTCCTCTGCCGTAGTGTTGCTGCCCCTTCTTGGGCCAATGAGAAGTTGATTCACATAATGTATTTATGTATAAATAAATGTTACCTAGCCCTACAAAGGAAGAAAATTCAGACATGTACTACAACATAGATGACCCTAGAGGACATTATATTTAATGAAATAAACTCAAAAGACAAATACTATATGATTTCATGTATATGAGATACAGTGGTCAAAATCATAGCAAGTAAAATGTTGTTTCCAAAGGTCTTGAGAAAAAAAAAAAAAAAAAAAAAAAAAAAAGGTCTTGAGAGAGAAGTACGTTATTATTAATGGGTGTCAAGTTTTAGCTTTACTGGAGGAAAAGAGGTACAGAGTACATTGGTAAACTTTTCATTGCTGTGACAATGTTGTTTCCAAAGGTCTTGAGAGAGAAATAAGTTATTATTAATGGGTGTCAAGTTTTAGTTTAACTAGTCGAAAAGAGGTACAGACTACACTGGTGAGCTTTTCATTGCTGTGACCATATGCTTCAGAAAAACAATTTAAACCAGGTATGGTGGTGCATGCCTGTAATCCTAGCACCTGGGAGGCTGAGGCAGGAGGATTGCTACAAGTTCAAGGCCACTCTGTGCTACAAAGTAAGACTCTGTCTCAGAAAAACTACTTAAAAGAGGAAAGATTTACCTTTGCTCATGGTTTTAGAGGTTTCAGTCTGTGGTAATTCAACTCCATTGCTTTAGGCTTGGTGATGAGACAGAGACATCCTGGTAGATGGGATGGCAGAGGAAAGCTGCTCACACCATGACAACCAGGAAACAGAAAGATGGACAGATCCAGAGAAGAAGGGGCTAGAGCCCAGATACAGTCTCCAGGTTCATGCTCCATTACTGCTCTCTTCAACTAGCCCTTACCTCCTGTTTCCATCACCAACAACACCTTCAAATTGTGATTCCATCAGTGAATTAACCCATGAGTGAAGTTAAAATCCTCATGGTCTGATCACTTCCCCAGAGCCAATCAACAGCCATCCCTTCAACCCAATGATCCTTTTTTTTGTACTGGGAATCGAACTCAGAACCTTGCACTTGCCAGACAGGCGTTTGTACCACTGAGCTATATTCCCAGCCCAACACAATGATCCTTTAAGGGAGCACTTTGGACCAAACTATTAATAGTAGGGTAAGCACAGGTTTGTCATGCCTTGAACATCATGTTCGGAAACTTGGATTCCGGCTGAAGTGGTGACATGGTGCCTAGACTGAGACTTTCTTAGAAACCTTAACAACTACCACCTGACATACAGAAAATTTAAATCAACAAGTAGTTCCATGTTATGGTTTTTTTTGGCCATTAAAAATAAAATGTTGAAATTTATTTTTTTTAAATGGTAAAGTGCCACTTTTATTTATCCTAATTAAATTTTAAATGTCCTTTTGACACAAAAAGGTATATACATAACACAGCTACAGAACCTTTTTTCAATTGGACAAGAAGGGTCAAAACCCTGTGGATGTATAGGGTAAAACAAGATTGGTCAGGAAAAGAGAATTGCTCCTATAACTGGTAATCTGACACATCTATTGCCATTTTTTAAAAAAGGAGAAAAAAAGAAGAAAGAAAAGAAAAAAAGGTCCATTTCAGTTAAAATTTTGAAATTTAAAATAAAAAAGTCTATGTTATAAAAACCATAACGGGGAGGTGGATGGTGGTCATGGTGGGACCTTATAAATGTTTATTTAAAAATTTCTTTATGAATCAGTTTAATATCACCAAACAGTACACTTGACCATGACTAAAGTGGTACACTTTATATGTGTACTTTGTCACAAAAATCGAGTGCAAAAAAGGAAGAAAAAAAGAATTTAAAAATAAATTTTCTTGAATAGGAAACAATGAAAAGCATTCTTACTTGATAAAAGTCAAGCTATATTCTGTTTACAAGAGATACACTTATACCATAGTGACACTGGGAGTTTGAAAATAAAATAATTGCCTTACTTATTTTTCTCATTGCTGTGACAAAATACCCAACACCCAGAGTCCAGGGAGGAAGTATTTACTTGGCCCACAGTTTGCAGAGGTTTAGTCTGTAGTCAGTTGGCTCCAAGGCAGAGCGGCATGGCGCACAAGCTTTGCAGAGAGAAACAGCCCCTGGTGGGCAGAAGGCAGCAAAACAAGGCAGGGGCACAGCAAACCTGCTTCTGACCCTTACGTTGCATCCAAGCTGCTGAGCACAGGGAAGTCCCAAGCCAGTCAGTGGGCTGGTGCGCTAATCACCCACCCTAATCCCAGCACCCTTCACCCTAGCGCTGCACCACAAATCAGCCCCATATTCTAGGTTCGGCCACCTCCCAAACCCCCATGTATGGCTGCAGGAGGCTTTGGAGAGCCACCTAGACACAGCCATAACAAGAATGTACAGAGAGATAGCGTGTAAGTGCTACCAAAACATGTAGAAGGGACAAAATTAGTACCAGACGAATGAAATTCAAAATAAAAAGCACTAAATGAGACAATAAAGGTACAATCCCATAGAAATTACACTAATAATTAACTTTTTGTATAATAAGCATCATAACATCAAAATATCTAACTACCAAATCGGTGAGGTCAGGCCTAATAAAAATGAATAAATGTAGAAGAAAGTGCAATTTTCATCTGATGGGAACCTGCTGTCTCCTCCACTGGATAATTTGTCTGCAGTTTATTTAAGGCAAAATGCTTAAGCTCAGAGTTCCAGATTGGAAAGAGTCAAAGTATTTCAGGGAGAAGTTATTTATGTTGTATGAGTATTTTACATCAGGGATGCATTATAACAAATAGACCATGAAAATCATACCACATCCTAAGGAAAAACAAAATGCCACAGAAAGCTCTTGGAGTGTCTCTTCAGGAAATCCTCAAGCACTCAAGGCTCTTGCCAGTTAGCGTAATGTGTTCATAAATGTCCTCTCACAAACTCATTCCAGTGTCAGAAAATGACAAATCAATCAAGCTTGAGGGAATTGATAGCTAAAACCTGCCAGGACACTGGGCACGAATCCAGGAAAAGAATTCATGCCAGAAAATTGAACCCTTTCCTGCCAAAAAAGAAAATAAAGACAGAAAGAAAACCAGCTATGTACTTCATTTGATTCAAGCCCACCGTGTTTTAGGTGAAAGAATGATATGCAGCTCAGTGTTTCTCCAGGTGAGATGAAATTCCTAGCAAAACTAAGGTGCTAGGACACTCAGCGCTTTAAAACTCCCATCCTCTCCATCAGGGAGTGGGTTAGCCAGCAAGGTCGATGATAAGGAGTACACCAGACACGTGGTTTGTTAAAGTATACCTCTTCATGGGACATAGTTTAAAATGATACTAAAAGAAAACCTGCAAATAGGAAATGCTAATCTAGAATTTACTTATTCTGAAAAGTGTCAACTATACACAGTGAACTGGTTAGAAAGGCTGGCTAGTATAGAGTGCTTTTCTATCCTTTGTTAGATACACTGAGGCAAGGTTCCTTGTTTTGAGTGGGACTTGCTGGGGTTGTGCTTGTTAGAAGTATCTCATGTGCTATTTCCAAACCAAATCAGTACCTCCAAACTATGTGGGAAACAGGAGTGGGGATCTTACTGGGTCACTGGCCAGCAAACTTTTTTGGTGTGTAAGTGGATGGAACCACACACACATGCACACAGGTATGCACACATCCACATATAACTATATCTATGTAGATATAGTTATTAACCATTAACTTCAGGTTTCTATTATCTTTCCCTCTCTATGCCTTGAATTCTCTTTCTTTTCCTCCCTTCTCTGGGCTTTTTCTGTATTTCTTTGTGTCTGCAAACAGGGAGGTCTTATCTCTACATGTCTCCCCATGGGACTCAGTGCATTCTTCTGAGTCTCCCTGATTGTCTGCCCTTCTTTCTTTCTCCCTCTGTTGTCCTCATTCCTTCCTCCCGCCTTCTGCTCTGGCTGTGGGCTGCTGTCTGCTGATGCTAGGACACACCTTCTCTTGGTAGAGTGCACATTAAGGAGGCCCAAATATGGCCATGGATTTCAGTCAGGGTTGACATCATGGTAAGCAGCAGGCAATGCTCGTATCCTGCACAATCCTTTGGAAACTCAAGGTTTTCTAAAACACTGGCCCACGTCCTTAAAATTCAGATGCCTAAGTTCAGAAGGAGAGAGATTGATGTAAACAAAGCCCTGTTCATAAAGGACAGCAAAGGCTTTTGCTGGCAGCCGCCACTTGTTACAGTCTGGTCAATTTTCATACCCACAGCAATGTACATTTATGTCTCCGTCATGATCAGTTTGCTGTGCCCTCACTGGAAGGAAAACCATTTTTCTTAGTATCATTTAGATAATTGAGTAAATCTGGTGAATAAAGAGAGCTCAAGTATAACAATGGAACTACTAGAAGGTCTTTTTTTAAAAAAACAACCCACCCTTCCTTCTAAAACAATGTTCAAAAATTGCCATGTCAGTGTTCTGAAATGTCAAGGATTCCTATTATTTCCTGCTGTGGTTATAGCCATGAATCTTCTAGAATATTGCAATTTCTTCTTCATTAGAGAGAAGGATAAAGAATCATTTTATCTGCCTGAGATTTAACCTACCTGAGTATTTTTCAGTAAAAAGCTGGCTGAAAAACTTTGACTTAATCTATAAAGAAATAACCTTTTTATGAAAGCACTTTGATTAACCAAGTATTTCTTTGTGGCATTTTAGGGAATTTGTTTTTACTAAATCTTTCTAGAACCAACAGAAAATCTTCACCGTAGACAGCACCAACTTTAGACATGAAAACGCTTTCAGGTGAGGGGCTTGGGAGACAGGCTGCAGAGCAGAACTGTGGGGGAGCAGCTCTGTTTGGCTATTTCCTTTCGGTTTGGTTTGGTTTGTGAGGGAGAAAGCAAGGATGCTATTCCATTAAATCCATAGCTCATGAAATTAACTCAAACAGGTTTTAAAATTTTGTGCAAGGGTTATATAAAATAAAGAATGTTTCACCTAGGACAAACTCTAAACTTTGTAAAGGGACTTTTCCTAACCCCACCTATTTAATACCATTGATGGGTCACTCACTGGGTACAAAGCCCTGGGATGTTTACTTTGTTCACTTTCAATCCCACAGTAACCCTCTCATAAGAAGGAAAACAGCACATTGAGAAGCTGTCCAGGTCTCTTGTTGTAGCAGTTCAGATATAAAACAGGCTTTTGCATGTCTCTGCTCACACAACTTTAAGTCTCAGAATCTGTTATGTGAGGGGCACAGAATGCAGCAGGTAAGCTTTCTCCAGAGAACGCAGAAGAAGGTTAGGGTGGGTAGAAGGCTTTGCTGGTCCTCACCAGACAGCTCGGCCCTCGCCACGTGGACCTACCCTTGTCTCCTTTACTCACGTTCACTGTTACCAAGACTGGCCTTCTTCTCCCAAGCTGCTGGTTAATCCTTCTTCAAAGAATCTTATTCCACCCAACTCGCTCACAGCTTTAAACTGCCCAAAGCTACCTGACAATATTGTTTTGTCCAGCCAGGGACGACTTCCGGGCCTGATCTTCTGTCATGTAGACTCTACAGATGTCATTGATGAACTGAATTGACTCCAACCAAACTAGAATTAAAATAAAATTGAATTCAACTAAATATACCTGGACCAAAGTAATTAATAATTTAGGATCAGTTATCAATTCCCTACACTGTGAAAAATAGAAATAAAACAGGAATAGAACTAGCTAGAATTGGTGAGAAGTAAAATATAGGGTATGTTCCTATCCTATATTCACTATATCCTTCCCCAAATCATTAGTATTTATAGCAATAAATATCATCAAGGAGTCCACACCTATAACAAAACAGTGAGTATAGTTTTCTTCTTGTCCTTACAGTCTGGAGACTATAGCTAAATAAACAAGGACTGCACGCACACATCATAAGAACAGGGGCCAAAAATTTTGTGGCAGGGAAGTGATAATAGACCCAGCCCTGCAGAAGCCCGACTAGCACTCCTCTCAGGTTCCTCCCTCCATCTGTGTCAATGACTTTCAACTCAGTCAGAATTACGCAATGCCAATCTGCCATCATGAAATGTAATTAATAAAAAATATAGCTTTCATATAGCATTAGTTTTCCATCGGTGTGACAAAACACCTGAGAGGCAGCAGAAAGGAGGAAAGCTTTGCTTTGACTCAGTCTCAGGCTTCACTCCATGACTGGCCAGCTCCATTGCTTTAGGCCTTGGTGAGGTACAAACACCATGAAAGGAGGGTATCAGAGAATGGAGTTGAGGTGCAGAGGCGCCCTTCATATTGATGGAGACCACTGTCAAGCAGCCCTGAACAGGATTTTAATTATACAAGTGGCTTTTCATGTTTACTTATGAATCTACCCAAAGCCTAGGCCACTTGTCTGGAAGTAGGTGATAGACTTCAGGAACTTCTGTGAGTCACTAATCCATACTAAGACCTGTAAATGGCAGACAAAACCAGAAAACCTCAGAGGATAAGGCAAGACCACAGCCAAGGACACCTGGATCCTATCCCAACTAGATAAAGACTATAGCCTCAGGCATCTCACTTTTGGGTGGATTAACTTAAACTTCATTAAGGATTAATTTAGTATCTTACTTGGAGAAGTCCTTGCATAATTTTGCCCTTCTTGAGTACTCCCCTCTCTTCTTCTGATAACCAAATAAATACAGGCCACCCAGAGAAGGTCTTCGTCTTAGCCTCGAGAGAATCTCAAATTCTGTGAGAGGCTTTGATCCTCCTGGAGCCCCGAAATCATTCCATTTGTCTCTTTTTATTTAACCTTCACTGTACACTTGTTCAGCAGATTGTGGACCTGATCAACCCACAACTAAGGGATATTGTTAACCTAATATATATCATAGGCACACCCCCAATGACCTAGTTCTTCCAACTAGGTGCTAACTTCTAACAGCCCATTCAGCTAATGAACTCATGAATGGATTAATGTACTTGATTATGTTACAACCCTAATGATTCAATTATTTCCCAAAAGCCTATCAACTGGCAACCAAGCCATCAGTACAGTAAGCATTTTGTGCAAAGTGATCACAAAGTGATCAAAGAATGAATACCAGTGACTACTGTACAATGTTGTACCCTTCATTGCTTTAATGGTTTAAAAATGCCTTCCAGGTAACAATATGCTTTGGTTTAATAATACTAATGGCTAAAACTTGTTGATTGTACACTGAGTACAGGGCAGGCATTCCTATTATCATAGGTATTTTATACATGGTGACTCTGAGGCTCACAGAGATTAAATAAATAAGTAATGTTGACCAAGCCGGTAAGTGGTAGAGCTGGAGCTTGAAGTCAGATCACTTACTGAGGTCCACACTCTCCATCAAACCTGACTACAATGCTATTATGATAAACAAGAAATGCACAACCTAACAGTTCTGGCTCCGTCTGAGCTCTTGAGGACTGGAGTACTCTGGTTAAATAGGAAGTGAACCCACCGATGTGACCTCACACTTTTGAAAGAACAATAATATGACAACGGTGGGTAATGGCCTGCTCCACAGCCACAAAATGTTTGAAAACTTCCCCTACTTAGGGATATTTGTAATGATAGCTGGATTTTCATGCCATGAAATGAGTCTACACACCTCTTACCATATCTTCTAGGGGAATATAAAAACTGTATTTTGTTTTATATTTTCAAGAAAGCACAGGAGTTTTTATTTGTAGATTTGTTTACAAAAAAGGGACTCAGAGTTTGCACAGTGAAGCTGTGGTTTCACAAACTTTTTCATCTAGTTTGAATATTATGATGAAATATGTGAGGCTGAGTAACTAATAAAGAAGATTATTTAGTTGATCGCTCTGGAGGCTCAAGGGCTCACCTCTGGTGATTGCCTTCTTGATGCCAGAATCCTGAGGTAGCATATGCAAGAGATAAGAAGTGCGTGTGTGTCTGTGTCCTCCGGTCTCTCTCTTCCTATGAAATCATTTTTTTTGTGGTTTGTATCTTAAACATTCTCCAAAAGGTCACGTGTTGAATGCTGGTTCCTGAACTGATGGCACTACCAGGAGAGACTGGACTCTCTGGTGGTGGGACCTAGTTGGAGGTGGCTGGGTGTGACCATTTGTCCTGATATGTCAAATTTATTGGGTTAAGAAATGCTTAGCAGGGATCTCACCTTATTAAAAGCTTTGCACATCAAATGAAGTAGCCAACATAGTAAAAAGATAACCCACAGAGTGGAAAAAAATTATAGTTAGTTGTCCCTCAGACAAAGGACTTATATCTAGAACAATATAAAGAATTGAAAAAAGTCAGGCCCCTAAAATTCAAAGACCCAGTCCAAAAATGTGCATCTGAAATGAACACACACTTCTCAGATGACGAAATGCAAATGGCAAACAAGTGTATGAGAAAATGTTGAACATCATTGGTCCCTTGAGAGATGCAAATTGAAATGGCACTGAGGTCCCACCTCATGCCAGAAAGGGTGGCTGCCATCAAGAAATCAACCAGTAACAAATGCTGGAGGGGATGTGGTGAAAAAGGAACCCTTCTCCACTCTTGGTGGGAGTATAGACTGGTGCAACCACTATGGAAGTCAGCGTGGAGATTCCTCAAAAAACTAGGATTAGAGGTCCCATTCGACCCAGCTATTCCCTTCTGAGTATCTTCCCAGAAGAATTAAAAATATCATACCACAGTGATATATGTACACACATGTTTATAGCAGCACAATTGGTAATAGATAAATCTTGGAAACAACCTAGATGTCTGTCAGTGGAGGAATAGATTTTAAAAAGTGGATATATTTATATAATGGAATACTACTCAGCCATAAAGAAGGATAAACTTGAGACTTTTATAGGTAAGGAGGCAACTTGAGATTTTACTTGTAAATGAAATAAATGAGACCCACATGTATAAACATATTGTTTCACTAGTGTGAGAAAATGAATGAGTAATTAAGATCCAAAATGTACAGTGGATATTGAGAATAGAGAAGAAATTGTCCAAAAGTAAAGAAAAACTGTGATGGGAGAATGGGGGAAAGGAAGGATGTGAAAAGGAAAAAAAATTTATATATATATATATATATATATATATATAAAATATATATATATATATTTACAAGATAGTTAAGCTAGTTATATAGCTAGTATCTCTTAGTTCATTGAAAAGAATGGTTTGTACTAATATTTTTTGGACAACATTTCATGCCTAGCTTCTCCAGCTTGTCTAGTTTCCAGTTTTCCTGTCAGTTCCATCCCAATTCCTAGAGATTTATTTCCTTTGCTTTTCACCAACTCATCATTTTCCCAAGTGTCTCAGTTCCAGGTCCCAGAGAGGCTATATTTTGTTGCTGTTCTTTACTCCACTATTTTTAATCTCTCTTGAGTCTGGAATCTAAAGATCTAAATCCAAGTTTTGCCCATATAAATTGATTATTTTAAGTGATCTTGAGCTTCAATTTTCTCATCTATAAAATTAGGATAATAAATCCTGACACTCAGAGCAAAGATAGAAAAGCTACATTAAAATTATAAACCTTAAATTGAAATTAAAATACACTTTCCTGGGTTGAATTCAAAAGGATAAAGTTTGTTGAAAGATCTAGATAAGGATAAAGTAATCACAGTATTTACATAGTCTGAGTCCTAGTAAATGATCTCTGACTCTGACTAACTTCTTGGCATTAGATAAAACATATTTTTTAAAAACATCATTTTCCTCAGCTATTAAAAGAAGTTAGACCAGATGTTACAAAATGCCCCTTTTTAATCCCTAAATATTTTGGTTTTTGGCTGTTGTTTCACTTCAATCTCTGTTTTCATGTTCATGTAGTAATATCAATTAATATCAAGAATATTATGTGCCTGGATTTCTATTTTGGAAAAGTACAAAATGTGAAGAAACTTAACCCTTGGCATTTGTGAATAATACATGTAAAACTACAAGTCACTTTGGGAATATTTTCATCTGTCAGTAGATTTGAAAAGAGACATCTGAGTGCTTCAAATCTTGAATGTGGTAAAATTTTCCATGGACTTTCAGCTGCAGCTTCATTCAGCTTTTGAAAAACTGCCTTACTTATGGTCACAGGATTAGTTTCCTAGGGCTTCCATGGCAAAGTCCCACCAGACAGGCAACTTACACACCAGAAATTTGTTTTATCACAGTCTAGAGAATAGAAGTCTGAAAGCAAGGTGTGGGCACAGTTTGCTCCTCCTGAGGGCAGTGAGGAAATATTTACTCCATGCCTTTCCTTTAGAGGCTGAGGATTTTCTAAGAAGTGTAGCTCAAACCATGTCTACAAAACTCATATTTTAAAATCTTAACATCTAGCGCCACAGGATGTGAATTGATTTGGAGATAGGATAATTAAAAAAGTAAAGTTACTAAGTTTCAGCTTTTAGACAGGGAAACGGCTCTGGCTCAGGGAAGCAGCATGGGAACAGTCCCCCTATCTGTGGACCTCTCCGTTGGTGGGTGAGACCTGAACACAAGCTCTGCCCACTCCTTTTGGGCAGGGAATTGGAAAGAGAAGCAGAGCAGGAGTGGCCCTGGACTCTATGTACCTCTCAGTTGGGAGGTAAGGCCCATACTCCCTTGACCAGCTACCTGAGGATCCCAGAGCAGCAGCCCCTGTCTGGTCACCATCAGGTTCACAGCTGAGGCCCACATGCTTTCCATCGATGGCCTGGAGACCCTGGTACCAAAGGCCAGCATTCCACCAACGAAGCAGTTGTGGTCTGAGCCATACACCCACCAATTGTCTGGGGATCCCAGGCCTAGTGGGGCACTGCCCTCTAGCATCTTGGGATAAGACTGATATCCAGGTAAACTAGGGTCCCTAGAGACCTTTGGTGAGCTGCCTGGGTAGCTTGTGGCTCAGCACTTTCCATTTGATATCCAAAATGACAAGACGTAGGAGCAAAATGCAATCTCAGAACTCAACTCCACCCAGAACAAGTCCAGGAGACAATGACATAGGAGAACTTGGAAGCCCCATGCCTGAAATCTCTGAAATGATTGAAACTGAGGCAAAGAAAAAACTCCATCAGGCCATAGAAGAAATCAGATCAGAAATAATCGCCTAAGTAAAAAAAAAAAAAAATGACATCAATAATGAAAGAACTGCTCAGCACATCTAAAGAAGACATATATAAAAAAATAGATGAGCACAGGAAAACAATGGAAATATTAAATGAACAATACAGGATAGAACTAGAATGCATGAAACAAATTCAAAGAAATAGCCAGGAAATCAAAACTTTCACTGAAAGCTGGCAAAACCACTTGAATGAAGCTGAAGATAGAATCTCAGATATTGAAGGCAGTATGGCAGCTAATGATTGTGAAAGTATCTCTTAAATCAACAAGGATCCAGGAAAAATCAATACAACAGCTGCAAGATGAGGCAAAGAGAAATAATGTAAGATTAATAGGAGTCAATGAAACAGCAGGAGGCAACACAGATGACATAAAGAGAATATTTGCAGAAATAATAGCAGAAAATTTCCCAAGCATGGAAAAAGATTCTGATGTACAGGTAAATGAGGCCTATAGAACTCCAACTAGCCATAACCAAAATAAAACCACACCCAGACATATAATAACCAAGATCCCAGATCTCCAGCATAAGAACAGAATATTAAAAGCTGCTAGAGAAAAGAAACAGATCACCTATAAAGGAAAGCCCATCAGAATCATGACAGACTTCTCAACACAAACCATCCAGTCGAGAAGAGCTTGGAGTGAAGTATTACAGGTCCTGAGACAAAACAGCTTCCAACCAAGACTGATGTATCCTGTGAAACTATCCCAGGCATATTATCCAACCACAGTGCAATGAAATTGGAAATTAACAATAAAAGGAATTCCAAAAACTCTTACACACTTGGAAATGAAATGACAACCTCCTGAACAACCAGTGGATCACAGAAAATATTTAAAAATACCTACAAACAAATGAAAATGTAGATACAACTTACTGGAATCTGTGGGGTGCAATGAAAGCAGTTCTCAGAGGGAAATTTATAGCAGTGGATTCACACATAAGGAAAACAGAACAACTAAATAGCTTAATGCTGCACCTCAAACTTTTAGAAAAAGAAGAACGTCAAGCTGCAAGCCCAAAGAAGGGAGGAGATTATAAAGTTCAGGGAAGAGATTAATGCAATTGAGACAAAGAAAACACTACAAAAGATAAATGAATCAAAGAGTTGTTTCTTTGAAAGAATAAACAAAATTGATAAACTCCTAGCCAACTTTATCAAAAAAAGAAAGGAAAAAACTCAAATTCATGCAATAAGGAATGAAAAGGATGAAACCACTACAGATCCCACAGAAATTCAAAAGATCGTTAACACCTACTTTGAAAATCTTTACTCCCACAGGATAGAAAACTCAGAAGAAACAGACAGACTCCTAGATATGTACAAATTACCAGAGTTGAATCAGGAAGATATAAAAATTCTGAACAACCCAATATCAACTAATGAGATTAAAAATGTGATTAAAAACTTACTGAAAGAGAAAAGCCCAAGTCCTGATGGATGCACAGCAGAATTTTACAGGAAATTCCGAGAAGATTTAATACCAGCACTCCCCAAACTCTTCAATGAAATTGAAAAGGAAGCAATTCTCCCTAACTCATTTCTGGAGGCAAGTACTACACTGCTACCAAAACCCGAGAAAGACCCAACCAAAAAAGAGAAGTACAGACCAATCTCCCTAGTGAACACAGATGCAAAGTTACTCAGTAAAATACTAGCAAATAGAATGCAGCAAATGATAAAGTACATAATACACCATGACCCAGTTGGATTCATTCCAGGAATGCAGGAATGATTCAATATTCAGAAATCAATTAATGTAATACACCATATCAATAGAGCTACAAACAAAAACCACATGATCATCTCAGTAGATGCAGAAAAAGCTTTCAACAAAGTCCAACATGCATTTATGATAAAAAAAAAAAACCTACAGAAAATGGGAAAAGATGGTCTTTACCTTAATCTGATCAAAGCCATCTGTGACAAACCCACACCCAATATCATACTAAATGGACAAAAACTGAAAACTTTCACTTTAAAGTCCAGAGAAGACAAGGATTTCCACTGTCTCCACTCCTATTCAACACAGTTCTGGAAGCATTAGCCAGAGCAATTAGACAAGAGAGAGAGAAATGAAAGGAATAAGGATAGGAAAGGAAGAAGTGAAATTATCGCTATTTGCAGCTGACATGGTACTTTACATGGAAGACCCCAAAAACTCCACAAGAAGACACCTTGAATTAATCAACAAATTCAGTTGTATACAAAGTCAACATAGCATTACTGTATACAAACAACAAACAGACTGAGAGAGAAATTAATACCTTTCACAATAGCATCCAAGAAATTGAAATATTTAAGAATCAATCTAGCAAAAGAAGTAAAAGATCTAGTCAGTGAAAACTATAGTATTCCAAAGAAAGAGATCAGAATATTTTAGTAAATGGAAAGATATTCCTTGCTCATGGATAGGAAGAAAAAACATTGTGAAAATGGCCATACTACCAAAATTGTTGTACAGATTCAATGCTATTCCTATTAAAATACCACTAGCATATCTCACAGATCTAGAGAAAACATTCCTTAAATTCCTCTGGAACCAGAAGAGACCCAGAATAGCAAAAGCAATCCTGGGAAACAAAGACAAATCAGGTGGAATCACAATCCTTGACCTCAAGCTATACTACAAAGCTACTACAATAAAATCAACATGGTACTGGATAAAAAATGACTTGAGGATCCATGCAACAGATGTAGCCAAAACCACAAACACACTCAGTCACCTAATCTTTGACAAAGGGGCCAAACAAGCTCACTGGAAGAAAGATAGCCTCTTTAATAAATGATGCTGGAAAAATTGGCTTGCCACTTGCCAAAGACTGAAAATAGACCCAAGTGTATCACCATACACCAAAATCAAGTCAAAATGGATCACAGATCTCAATATTAAAACAGAAATACTAAATCTATGGGAAGAGAAAGTAGCTAAAAATCTTGAATACATAGAGGTAGGCAGAGAGTTCATGAACAAAAACCAAACCACAAGGGAAATACTTCAAGGAATCAACAACTGGGACCACATTCTACTGAAAAGTTTTTGCACAGCTAAAGAAATCACCAGCAGAGAGAAAAGAAAATCCACCAATTAGGAAACAATGTTAGCTGGCTGTCCCTTGGACAAAGGACTTCTATCTAGAACATGTAAAGAATTAAAAAACATCAGCCCTCCCAAATTCAAAGACCCAGTCCAGAAATGGGCATCTGAGATGAATACACACTTCTCAGATAAAGAAATACAAACGGGAAACAAGTACATGAAAAAATGTTCAACATCATTAGTCCCTGGAGAAATGCAAATTAAAACAACATTCATCTAGATTTCATCTTACCTCAGTAAGAATGGCCAGCATTAAGAAATCAACCAATAACAAATGGTGGTGAGGCTGTACAGAAATAGGAACTCTTCTCCACTGCTGGTAGGAATGCAGACTGGTGCAACCACTGTGGAAATGGGTTTGCAGATTCTTTAGCAAACTAGGTCTAGAGGTCCCATTCAACCCAGCTATTCCTCTTCTGCATATTTTCCCAGAAGATCTGAAAACATCATATCACAGCAATATATGTGCACCCATGTTTATAGCAGAGCAATTTGTAATTGCTAAATTGTGGAAGCAACCCAAATGTCCACCTACTGAAGAATGGATAAAAAAATTGTGGCATTTTTATATAATGTAATATTACTCAGCTATAAAGAAGGATAAATTCAAGGCTTTTATAGGTAAATGGTCACAACTAGAGACCATACTCATAAGTGAAACAAATCAGGCCTGCATGTGTAGGCAATGTATTATCTCACTAGTGTAAGAACCTGAAAGAGTGAATAAAAATTAGGAGATATAATAAACATTGTGAAACTAAAGGAAACTTCTCAAAAGTAAAGAACAACTGGGTTGAGGGCAAAGAGAAAAGAAAGAAGGGGAAAATTATGTATATATGTATACACAGGATAGCTAACATAGTTGTACTACTGACTTCCATCACTTTATTGAAAGGAACAGTTAATGATTAATGATTTGATTAATCTTGCATATATATATATATATATTTGTTTTCCTGAGTAACCACTTTGAAGTTATCATTATGTAATACAACAACTATTGTTAATTCCCTGTCACCTTGTCTGTAATTCAGTATTGCTTATACTATTCTTGCGCTACTTTGTAAATGGCTGTCTGTTTCTTAATATGTTTTCATTCTTTTACTTTTAAAATATAAAAAAACGTTACTAAGTTTCAGTGAAGTCATCAGAGTGGACTTTAATTCAGAATGGTTGGTGTTCTTACAAGAAAGGGTGATTTGGATACAAACTCATAGAGAAGAAACATGATGAAAAGATAAGAGGGTTGAGATAGCCACGTACAAAGTAAGGAGAGATGCTTGGAAGAGACCTCTCTCTCACAGACCTTAGTAGGAACCAACCCTACCAGCACCTTTATCTCAGATCTCTAGCCTCTGGAACTCTGTTGTCTAAATCCTCTGTTTGTGGTACTTTGTTGGGGCAGCTGTGTCAAGCTAAAACACTGACAGTCTTTGGTATTCGTTGGCTTATAAATGTATCTCCTGAATCTTTGCCTCTGGGGTCTATGATGTTCTCCATGTGTACCTGTCTCTACCTGTCCCCAAATTTCTCCTTTCAATAAGGACATCACTTGGTTTCTATTAAGAGCCCATCATACTTCAGTATGATCTCATTTTAACTATTCATATCCCCACAATGCTCTATTTTCAGATACAACCACATTGTGAAGTGTTGACTATTGGGATTTCAACATATTAATCAAGATCTAGGAATACAAGTCAATTGAAAACAATTATTCATTGTGTTAAGTTGAAAAACTCAGCATAGTATTGCACAGCACCCTTCCACCAGAAGGTAGAGTCAATTTCCTCACTCTGTAAGTCTAAACTGGACTTGTCACTTTGACTCGTAGAATGCAGTGCTGATGCTGAGTGAGGGCTAGAGCTTTGGCCTCAGGTGTCCTGCAGCTTCTCCCCCCACATGATGTCCTGAGACTGTGCACCGAAGTCATCAAGCCTCTGGGAGGACAAGAGGCTTTGCAGAGGGAACAACTACCAGCAGCAACCGCTGGAAATGTGGATGAGACCATCTTGGACTTCCTTAACTAGCAGCAAGAGGAGGCCCACTGCCTGTTTCTGTATGGCCTTCAAGCAGAGAATATTTCCATTTTTTTCTTTTTTTAAATTTCAGTTTCTTAGTTCATGTGTGTAGTAGATGTTTACACTGCTATGGGGACTTGCTGCCTGTGTGTAACACATCTAAACCCCTTCTTCACTCTTTTCCCTTCTCACCCTCCCCCATCCCTGGATCTCCTTGCTTTGCTTTTGTTGTTGTTCTTCGCATATGTTTGCAGTACACAATGTTCACACTCCTTGTGTGGAGTGGGCCCAGGTGTATAACACATCTTCATTTCTTTTTTACCCTTACCCTCCCCACTTCCCCTCCCTAGTTCTTAATTTTCTTCCCTTTTGAGGATTTTTTAACAACTTCAATAATTTGAAAAAATCAAAGGAAGAATAATATTGTGTGACATGTAAAAATACAATTCAAATTTTAAATTCCATAAATAAAGTTCTATGGGAACACATACTTTTTAATTTAGGTATTGTCTGTTGTTACTTTTGTGCCATAATGGCAGACTTGAGTATCTACTCCAGAGACCATATGACCATCAAGACTTAAAACACAGTTGACCATCTATATCCCTGAGTTCTGTCTGCATCCATAGATAACCAAACACAGGCTAAAAGCATTCTAAAAAATTCTTAGTGCTTGTGGTGGTTAAGCTTAATTGTCAACTTGACTGCACTGTGAGACTCATAGAAAGGTGACTGGATCACAGATTAAGCCACTTATGATGATAGCTGAATGTGCTGTCAGGAAGGGCAGTCCAGGTGAAGAAGGTCACTGGTGGTGTTGGAGGATGTGTTTCTTGTAGCGATCTTGCCTGTGTTCTGCTTCCTGGTTCCCACGGGAAGGACTGACCCTTCCAAAACTATGAACCAAAGTAAACCTGTCCTTTGAGCTGTGAATGCTGGGTATTTTACCCAAGCAACAGGAAAGCTGATTAATATAAGGCTGACCATGTATATACTTCTTCCCTGTCATCATAGCCTAAAGAATAAGCCAGTGTTTACATAGCATTTACATTATATTATATACTGTGAGTAACCGAGAGATTATTTAAGCATGTGAGAGGATGTGCATAGGTTATATGCAAATACTACACCACTCTTATTAGACACTTGAGCATCTGTGGATTCTGGTGTTTACACAGCACCCTAGATCCAAGCCCCCTTGGACACAAAGGAACGACTTTATTTAATACCCAACTTGTCACAAAAAACTCCCTCCAAACCCTGTCCTAGCACATCCAACTCTTCAGTTGATTACAACCACATGAGTGAGCCCAATGCGAACAGCAAAGAACTGCCCGGCCAACCTATGGATCATGAGAAGAGCAAACCCTTATTTAAAGGAGAAAGACTGAGAATGGTTGGTTACTCATCGAATGATAATCTTTTCTAGATAACTCATTTATTTGACTTCCAGTTAAGTGAAAAATGTGTGTGTGTGTGTGTGCGCGCGCGCACGTGCGCGCATGTGCGCACACATTGAGAACTTAAAGGCCAAATGTAAGCCTTTTTCACATTCACAGCTTCAGTTTTTGTAGGTAACTTTTTTTTTATTTTAAAGAGTAAATAAAACCCAAAATGTACAATAGATATGAAAGGGAAAGAAATTGCTCAACAGAAGGAACAACTGGGATGAGGGAAGGGAGAAAAAGAAAGAAAAGAGGAAAAGAAAACATATGTATATAGAAGGACAGCTGGGATAACTGTACTGCTGATGACTAATGGTTTATTGGAAGGAACAATAATTAATTCATTTTTTTAATTTGGGGGAATTTTTTCTAACAATTTTGCAGATAATTATTTTTTAACTAACAGTTTAGAAAGAAAACGATTAGTAGAACCCAAACTGTCCACTAAACTATGTAAAATACTATGGATTTAATTTAAATTTCCTCCTAAACCCAGATGTTCTGAATTTCATGCTGTCTGACTAGCGAAAGATTGTGACAAGACCTGAACATGACTTACAGAAGCTCGCCTCCTCTCTGCATACTGGTGATAGAACTGAGTCGCTGTGGGATGAAGCAGGGCAGAAATGCACTGTGTCCGTTTGTTTTCCGAGTACTGCTCTGGTTAACTGACTTCCTGCGCAGGAGACACAGCTGTACCCTAACCGCGGAGAGATGGCAGCACTGCCAATGGGAGCTGGGACCCGTGTGTCCGAGAAAACCTGGGTATCAGTCTTCCCACTTAATCTGCCTGTCTGAACCACAGCAGCCACCTTCCCACAAGGTACGCACTGGGGAAATCGCTGAATACAGTGAGGAAAGGCCCAAGTCTTGTGTCCTGCAACCTTGGCATCTGCTCTTCAAATGAAGAGTATAATAACATATGATATGTCTTTTGTACATACACTGAATGTTAGCAGTGTGGCAATTATTGTTCTGGGGACACAGCGGTAAACAAAACTAAATCTTTGCACTCAAAGAAAAGAGGAAATTCTGCAATAGGATGGGATAGATAAGTAATTGAATACCAAAGACTGCATGGTGATGAAAGAAAATAAAACAAGGCAAGAAGTTGCTATATGACCCATGGAGATGAGGAAAGGCTGTACTGATAAAGGGGCAACTGACCAGAGGACTGTAAATATCATGTAAATACCATGTAAATATCAGAGGGTCCATGTAAATATCAGTGTAAATACCCTCCCAAGTAGAGGAGACAGCTCTGAAAAGCGCCTGAGGCAGAAGCATGCGGAGGAACCACAAAGAGATAAAATGGCTCCAACAGTGTGAGAAAGGCGGAGGAACAGTAGGGGCCATGTCACATAGGAGTTTCTGGAACATTCCTGGTACACTGGATTATTCTGAATGTGATGACAGACCACCAGAGAGCTTGAGTACAGGAGTGGACATTTTTTATTTTAAGTGGTAGTTTTATTCAAGTAACTTCAGTTTTCAAAGGATCTTCTGGCCTCCTTGACTGAGCACAGATGGTAAGGAGGCCAGGGTGGAAGTAGCAAGGTCATGGAGAAGGCCGCAGCCGTGGCGCAGGAGGACAGTGGCATGGCAAGGGGCGTGAAAAAGCTACATGGAGAAACAAAGATTTTCTGATAGAAAAAACAGTGCACTGTGAGAAAAGAAGCACCAAGGAGTTTTGGGCAGGCAACGTGGTCACACTCTAACGCACTTAGCTCTCAGGATGGGATGGGGCCAGTTTGCCGCAGTGGTCGCAAGCCCAAGAAAGCAACTTTTCTACTAAAAGAATCAGTTCTATACTGCTAGTTCTCAAGTGTCTCTCCAGCCTAGACTTACTCCCATAAAGCTCCTATGCTTAAATATGTTCTCAACATACCTTCACAGGTGCCTAATGGACATCTCAAGGTCAACAGGTCTAAAACAAATCCTAATTTCTTCTCCCTCAAGATGTGTTTTCCCCAAAACCTTCCACACTGGCACACAGCAGTTCTACCCTGCCTTCTCCAGTGGACTTGATATACTGTAAGACAGATGAGTTCCACAGTTACATGCCAAGTACCGATTCACCTTCACTGTAAAGTGGGCCCATTATTCTGGTGCAGTATTACAAGGAAATGTCATGTCAATAGAATTGACATTCCATAGATTTTGGGAATGGCACAGGAAGAGGTATCACAGCCAGAAAAGGCAAACTCATATTCAGATAGAATAGTTATCAATTTTTGTTTGTTTGTTCGTTTTTTTAAGGATAGGAAGAATTTATTGAGAGCAAGATAGCTTCTGTCTGAGAGAGAGAGACACAAGGAGGTGTGGAAAATGGGTTGCCCCTCAATTTTAAGAAGTATGGGTCATTATTACTTCTAGGTGAGGGGGTCCACATCTCCCCTTCTAGTAATCTAGTAATAACACGATCAGTAATCAGTCATACCATGTGGTTATCTGGTTTTCTTAAGATAGAGTGTCACAGTAAGTGTCGCATCAATCTCTGCAACTATCAGGCAGGATACTCATGAGGGACAGTACCTAGAAGGGCTTTAATGAGAGGAACCCTGTGATCTTGGACCATTTTTGCCCCATCTCACCATGGTGGACACTTGTGAGCTAACTGCTTATTGCTCAGAAGTTGCCTTGGCTAGCTGAGGTAAGATGCTGGCATACCTTCATAAATAACTTACTTTGCCTACCAGTTCAATGCCTCCTCTTCCAAGATACAAGCTCTCATTTCCACATGACTCTTTCCCAGACATTCTTTTCTCTGGTCTTCCAATCCTTTTCCTCCTAAGATCCTCAGCACCAGACACTATCCGTTTCTCTAGGGTCTGTGTACATCTGTATCTCAAACTGTACCTTGCTTTATACAAACTGAATTACCACGTGCATTTCTTTAGCAATCCTTGGCTGCCATCTATGACTTCATGGGGACTTTTAGGGTCATAGGTGACAGCCGAGGACAAAGCATTCATACAACAGAGGTAGTTACATGAAGGTTTGTATTATCTGTTTCTGTAAACATACTTACAACTTTTGAGTCTATTTGGATCCACATTGTAATGTACTATTTTCATCATCTGATGGATCACCAAACCTCACGACTTGGGGGAATCTGATACTAGCAGCTCATGATTAGTACTTCTTAAAACTTTATTTTAGTTTATTGGTACATGTGTGTAGCACGTAAATGTGTAGTACTTGTGTGAAGTGGGTACATGGCGCACGTCTTAATTCCTTTCCTCATCCCCTTTCCTTTCCCTCCCTTCTTCCTCTGCTCCTTTCTTAACCCCTTTCTTTTCTGTACATATTTGCAATATGCAGTGTTCATGTTCCTCGCGTGAGGTCGGCACATGTATATAACACATCCGATTCCTTTTCTCATCCCCTCCCCCATCCCTTCCTCCTCCTTCCCTCGTCTCTGAGCCCTTCCCCCTCTGAGGAGCATCTAGTTCCCTCCTTCCTATTTTCTATATTTTATTTTGCTCCTTTTGTAATTCTGGGTTTTCATATAAGAGAAAGCATGTGCTATGTAAGCTTGTGTGCCTGATTTATTTCGCTGAACATTATGATCTCAAGGTGCATCCGTTTTTCCTTTCTTTATGGCAGAGTAGTACTCTAGTGTGTGTAAATACTACATTTTGTTTATCTATTCATCCATTGATAGACATATGGTCTAGTTCCAAGGTTTAGTTATTATGAATTATTCCACTATGATCATAGGTGTGTGTGTATGTCTGCAATGTGATGTCTTTAACTTTTTTGGAAAGATACCTTTAAGGGGATAGGTAGGTCAAATGGAATTTCTAGTTTTATTTTTTTTTAAGAATCTCCATACGGATTTCCATAGTAGTTATACTAGTTTACATTCCCACCAACAGTGTCCAAGTGTTCCTTTCCTCCGACAGCCTCTCCAGCCTTTCTTATTATTTCATTTGTTTGTTTTTATTTTTTTAAGTATAAAAAACAAATAAAGAAAACCAAAAAAACAACAACAACAACAAAAAGGAAAACATTAACAAAAAGATACAAAGTAGCACAAGAGCAGTACAATCAAAATTGAATTATAGACAAAGCAACAGGGAATCACCAATGGTTGCTGCACCACACATTGACAACTTCAAAGTGCATGCTCCTGAAATCACATATAGACATACAGTCTTGATCAAACAATCATGAACTGTTCCTTACCATAAAGCGACACAGGTCAACAGCGGCACCATATTACCCATCTTGCATATACATACATAGATACATATTTGTCCCTTTCTTCCTTTACTTCCACCCCTCATCCCACCTGCTCCCTACCTTTGAGCAGATTCCCTTCACATCCCCCAATCCACATTCCCACCTTCAGATTCCTACACCAGTGGTACAATACGTTGCCTGCACATGAACCTCTGATTGATTTCACTTATGAGTACAGTGTCCGATTGTGACCATGTGCCCACAAGAGTCCCAAATCTGTCCTTCTTCATAGCTGAGTAATATTCCACTATATAAAAATGCCACATTATTATTGCATTTCTTGATGAGCTGTATACTTTTATGTCCCATATTCAGCAGCTGAATCTATGAAGGCCCAATACTATGCCAAATGCTGTTTTGCAAATGATAAGTTCTCTGTTATAGATGACATGGTCTTGCTCGAGAACCTTTTAGTCTGCTTGGACTCTTCTACAGGGCTTTGGCAACAACTTATACAGCACTGATACAAACCATAGCTATCTCTAGCAGTACTGAGTCCGAAAAGTCATGTAATCTGAAGGGAAGACCACTCTCCACCAGGTCGCTGCCTAAATCCAGGGCACACTCTCCTACTTTGGTTCCACTCTGCCTCCTAAGTCATTCAGGAGTCGTGTTGGAGAAAGAGTTCCCAGTATGACGTATGCTGCTTCCAGAATACAAAGAAGCCCATTTGGTTCTATGCCTGTCTCATTTACTTTTCTCATTGCTGAGACAAAATAACTGATGCCCAAAGTTAAGCGGGAAAAGGTTTACTTAATGCATAGTTTGTAGGAGTTTCAGCCCATAATTGCTGAGTCCAAGGCAGCGTGGCATGTGGCTGAGGTGAATCCCAGAGGAAAAATACCTCATGGAAGCAGAAGACAGGAATATCAAGCAAGGAGAGACAAGCCTCTTTCTGTTCTTTTATCTTATCCAGACTGCTGGGATTAGGGCAGTGTCACGCTAACCAGTGGACTGACCCAGCAATCACAACCCTTAATCCCAGGACCCTTAATCCTATCAGTGGACCCCAATTAGTCACAAACTCAAGATTCAGCTGCTTCCAAAAAAGCCCCTTCAAAAAGTTCACAGGGCTTTGGGGGACATCGAGACCCAAACCATAACAATACCTGTTCTTGGTGGTACACAAAGTGTTCTTTGTGAACTCAAAGTGTGTCCCCCAGGTCCTTTATTTTAGGTAGGTGTGATGGCCCAGCATGATCTGTGCTGTTGGACCCAGAAACTTAACCAATGTGGACAATATCTGCAATATTATTATTATTTTGGGTACTTAAGATTTAACCCAGGTTCTTTGCACTGAGTTATAATCCTAGACTTTCTTTTTAATTGAAATAGGATTTCATTAAATTACTCAAGCTGGGCTGGGAACAATTAGAGTGCCTGCGCCTGCAAGACTTTCCCCCAGAGAGCCAGACCAGCCCGGCGGAGCTATAGGAGCAGCTTTTCCAAGGTATACAGTGCTCTGCACGGCCCTGGGCACCATTAAAGTGCCTGCGCCTGGGAGACTTTCCTGCAGAGAGCCAGACCAGCTCAGCAGAGCTATGGGAGCAGCTTTTCCTATGAGACTCTAGCCCGGTGAATAAACTGCACCAGAGCGGCAGCGCCCGTGAGACTTTCCCAAAGTTTCCCACAGAAAGGGAGGCCAGCTTCACAGAAACAGTAGAGCAGGCTTCGTAGTGGACCTTTGATGGGTAAGGCCGATGCTGGTGCTCTGCCCAGCAAGACAACTTTCCCCCACCATTGCAAGTAGGCTGAGCCTGGCACCTCAGCAATTGTCTGGGGTTCCTGGGCCCAGTGCTTCACGGTCAGCTAACATCTGGGGGTAAGTTTGATATCCAGGTAAACTAGGGTTGCTAGAGTCATCTGTGAGCTGTCTGGGTAGTGTGTAGCTCACCGCTTTTCATCTGACATCCAAAATAACAAGACAGAGGATCAAAACACAACCATAGAACTCAATCCCACCCAGAACAAGTCCAGGGAACAATGATATAAGGGAACTAGGAAGACACATACCTACAATTTCTGAAACAATCACATCTGAAGTAAAGAAACAACTCCATCAGGCCATAGAAGAGATTAAAGCAGAAATAATCTCTCAGGTAAAAAATGAAGTGAAAATAATAATGGAAGAAATGCTCTGCATATATATAGAAGAAACAGATAAAAGAGTAGAAGAACATAGGAAACAAATGGAAATGTTACATGAACAATTAGGAATGAATTACAATGCATGAAACAGACTCAAAGAGATTGCTAGGAGTTGAAAACTTCCACTGAAAGCTTGCAAAACTGCTTCAGTGAAGCTGAAGGTAGAATTTCAGATGTTGAAGGCAGCATGGCAGCTAGCAACCTTGAAAGGAAGGATCTCTTAAAGTCATCAAGGATCCAGGAAAAATTAATCCAACAGCTCCAAGATGAGGGAAAAAGAAATAATATCTGAGTAATAGGAATCAATGAAACAACAAGAGGCAACACAAGTGATATAAAAAGAATATTTGCAGAAATAATAGCAGAAAATTTCCCAAACACGGTAAGAGATACTGAAGTGCAGTTAAATGAAGCATATAGAACCCCAACAAGCCATAACCCAAAAAAAGCCACACCCAGACTATAATAGTCAAGATGCCAGACGTCCAGCAAAAGAACACAATATTAAAAGCAGCTAGAGAAAAGAAACAGATCACCTATAAAGGAAAGCCCATCAGAATCGCAGCAGACTTCTTAACAGAAACCCTGAAATCAAGAAGACCTTGGAGCGAGGTACTACAGATTCTGAGACAAAACAACTTCCAACCCAGACTGATGTATCCTGCAAAACTATCCTTCAAATTCAATGGAGAAATAAAATATTTCCACAACAAAGAACAACTGAAGAACTTCATGAGTACCAAACCAACATTTCAAATAGCACTAAAAGAAATTCTTGACAGAGAAAAAAGAGACCACAATCTCAAGAACAACAATAGAAAGGAAGCTTTAAGCCAAACAAGTAAGTAAACAGATAGCAAAAACAGGAAAGCAACAACAAGTAAATAGCATGACAAGAATAAACCAGCATATAACAGTTATAACCATTAATGTAAATGGCCTCAATTCACCAGTCAAAAGAAACAGACTGGCAGAGTGGATTAAGAAACAAAATCCAACAATATGCTCTATACAAGAAACACATTTTACTCAAAAGGAAATCCGTAGACTGAAAGTCAAAGGATGGAAAACAATTCTCCATGCAACAGGTTCCCAGAAAAAAGCAGGGGTAGCTATTACATCTGCAGATAATGTAAACGTCAATCTAAAAACAATCAAAAGAGATAAAGAAGGCCACTACATAGTAGTTAGAGGGAAGCTGGAGGAGGAAGAGATAACAATCCTAAACATTTATGCACCAAATACTGGAGCACCAAACTTTATAAGTTAAATCTTAACAGACATGAAGAACCAAATTATTAATAACACTATTGTAATAGGGGACCTAAACACCCTTTTGACGCAAAGAGACAGATCAGCTGGACAAAAACTTTGCAAAGAAATAACAGACCTGAACCAAAAGTGCAAACAAATGAACTTAGTAGATGTATACAGAGTGTTCCATCCCACAACATCAGAATACACATTTTTCTCAGCTGCACAAGGGTCTTTCTCTAAAATAGACCACATTCTAAGCCATAGAGCATACTTACCTAAATGCAAAAGAATTGAAATTATCGCATGCATATTATCTGACCACAGTGCAATGAGATTGGAAATTAATGACAAAGGGAACTCCAAAAACCCCATAAACACTTGGAAATTAGACAACAGCCTCCTGAATAACCAATGGGTCACAATGAGAAATTAAGGAAGAAATTTAAAAATACCTACAAACAAATGAAAACGCAAATACAACCTACCGGAATCTGTGAGATGCATGAAAGCAGTCCTCAGAGGGAAATTTATAGCAATGAACTCACATATAAAGAAAATAGAAAGAAAGCAAATAAATAGCCTAATGCTACACCTCAAACTTCTAGAAAAAGAGCAACAAGCCAAACCAAAAGCCCAAACAAGGAAGGAGATTATAAAACTCAGGGCAGAAATTAATGCAATTGAGATAAAGAAAACAGTACAAAAAATAAATGAATCAAAGAGTTGGTTCTTCAAAAGAATAAATAAAATTGATAAACCCCTAGACAACCTTACCAAAAAAGTAAAGAATTCAAATTCATGCAATAAGGAATGAAAAGGATGAAGTTACTACAGATCCCACAGAAATTCAAAAGATCATTAATACATACTTTGAAAATCTTTACTCCACAGGATAGAAAACTCAGAAGAAATGGGCTGATTCCTAGAAATGTACAAACTACCAAAATTCAATCAGGAAGACACAAAAATCCTGAACAACCCAATATCAATTAATGAGATTAAAAATATCATTAAAAACTTACCAACAAAGAAAAGCCCAGGCCCTGATGGATTTACAGCAGAATTCTATAAAATATTCAGTAAAGATTTAATGCCAACACTCCTCAAACTCTTCAATGAAATTGAAAAGAAAGCAATTCTCCCTAACTCATTTCTGGAGGCAAGTATTATACTGATATCAAAACCAGAGAAGGACCCAACTAAGAAAGAAAGAGAACTATAGGCCAATCTCCCTAATGAACAGAAATGCAAAGATACTCAATAAAATACTAGCAAACAGAATGCAGCAAATGATAAGGAAAATTATACACCATGACCAGGTTGGATTTATTCCAGGAATGCAGGGATGGTTCAATATTTGCAAATCAATTAATGTAACACATCATATCAATAGAGTCAAAGTCAAAAACCACATGATCATCTCAATAGAAGCACAAAAAGCTTTCGATAAAGTCCAACATGCATTCATGTTAAAAACCCTAGAAAAAATAGGAATGGATGATCTTTACCTCAATCTAATCAAAGCCATCTATGACAAACCAACAGCCAACATCATACTAAATGGGCAAAAACTGAAAGCTTTCACTTTAAACTCAGGAAAAGACAAGGATGTCCACTGTCACCTCTCCTATTCAACATAGTTCTTGTCTAATTGTCAGAGCAATTAGACAAAATAGAGAAATAAAATGAATAAGTATAGGAAAGGAAGAAGTAAATCTATCACTATTTGAAGATGACATGCTACTTTCCATGGAAGACCCCAAAACTCCACAAAAAGACTCCTTCAATTAATAGACAAATTCAGCAGAGTAGCTGGATACAAAGTGAATACCCAAAAATCAATAGCATTCCTGTACACGAACAACAAACAGTCTGAGAGAGAAATTAAGGAAACAATACCTTTTACAATAGCATCCAAGAAAATGAAATATTTAGGAATCAATCTAACAAAGGATGTAAAAGATTTATCCAATGAAAACCACAGTACTCTGAAAAAAGAGATCGACGAGGATTTCAATAAATGGAGAAACATTCCCTGCTCATGGTTAGGAAGAACGAACATTGTTAAAATGGCCATACCACCAAAGCTGTTATACAGATTTAATGCAATTCCCATTAAACTACCATTAGCATAAATCACAGATCTAGAGAAAACATGCCTTAAATTCATCTGGAACCAGAAGAAATGCAGAAAAGCAAAAGCAATCCTGGGCAACAAGGACAAGTCAGGTGGAATCACAATCCCTGACCTGAAATTATACTACAAAGCGACTGTAATAAAATCAACCTGGTACTGGCTAAAAAACAGACCTGAGGATCAATGGAACAGACAGGAAGAGGCAGCCATAACCACAAACACACTCAGCCACCTAATATTCGAGAAAGGGGCCAAACAACTTCATGGGAAAAAAATATCCTGTTTAATAAATGGTGCTGGAAAAAGTGGCTTGCCTCTTGCCAAAGACTGAAAATAGATCCAAGTCTATCACCATATACCAAACTCAAGTCAAAATAGATCACAGATCTCAATATTAAAACAGAAACTCCAAATCTATTGGAAGAGAAAGTAGGTAAAAATCTTGAAGACATAGGAGTAGGCAGAGAGGTCACGAACAAAAATCAAACTGCAAGAGAAACACTTCAAAGAATCAATCACTGGGGCCTCATCTTACTGAAAAGTTTTTGCACATCTAAAGAAATCACCAGCAAAGTGCAAAGAAAACCAACAAATGGGAAAAAAATCCTAGCTAGCTGTCCCTCGGACAAAGGTCTTCTATCTAGAACATACAAAGAATTAAATGCACGTGTCCAAATTCAAAGACCCAATCCAGAAATGGGCATCTGAGATGAATACACACCTCTCAGATAAAAAAATACAAATGGCAAATAAATATATGAGAAAATGTTCTACATCTTTAGTCATCCGAGAAATGCAAATAAAAACAACATTGAGATTTCATCTCACTCCAGTAAGATTGCCCAGCATTAAGAAATCATCTAATAACAAATGCAGGTGAGGCTGTGGAGAAATAGGAACTCTTCTGCACTGCTGGTGGGAATGCAGACTAGTGAAACCACTGTGGAGATCGGTTTGGAGATTCCTTAGCAAACTAGTTCTAGAGGTCCCATTCAACCCAAATATTCCCCTTCTGAGTATTTTCCCAGAAGATCTGAAAGCATCATATCACTGTGATACATGTGCACCCATGTTTATAGCAGCACAATTTGTAACAGGTTAATTGTGGACGCAACCCAAATGTCCATCCACAGAGGACTGAATTTTAAAAATATGGCATTTTTATATAACGGAATATTACTCAGCTATGAAAAAGGACAGATTGGGGGCTTTTGTAGGGAAATGGTCACAATTGGACACCATACTCATAAGTGAAATCAATCAGAGGTTCATGTGCAGGCAGTGTATTGTACCACTGGTGTAGGAATCTGAAGGTGGGAATGTGGATTGGAGGGTGTGAAGGGAATCTGTTCAAAGGTAGGGAGCAGGTGCAATGAGGGAAGGAAGAAAAGGAAGAGAGGGACAAATATGTATCTATGAATGTATATGCAGGATGGCTAATATGGTGCCACTGTTGACCTGTGTCACTTTATGGTAAGGAACTTTTCATGATTGTTTGATCAAGATTGTATGTCTATATGTGATTTCAGAAGCATGCACTTTAAAGTTATCAGTGTGTGGTGCAGCAACCATTGGTGATTCCCTGTTGCTTTGTCTATAATTCAATTTTGATTGTATTGCTTTTGTGCTACTTTATGTCTTTTTGTTAATGTTTTCCTTTTTTTGTTGTTGGTATTTTTTTTTTTTGGTCTTCTTTGTTTTTTATACTTTTAAAAATAAAGAAAAATTACTCAAGCTGGGCTTGAACTCATGGTCCTCCTGCTTCAACCTCCCACAGTGCTGTGATTGCAGGCATGTGCCGTCAGACCTGTATGAGTGTCTGACCTTGATGGGTGCTCCTCCCCCCTGTTTGGCATGCGTATAACTTTATTACAATGTCCGAGCGGACTACCATTTCCCACTTCCTGTGTACAATGAATATAAGATCTCAGTAACGCTCTGTGGAATGTGTAGGTGATCCCGTCTGTGTTAACTGTATTGTAACAGAAAACAGGAGCGATTCCTGGTACTAATCCAGGAAAAGTAGAAGTGTGCTACTCTACAGCCCATGTAAAAGCAAACTGCTGGGGGTGGAGGTGCAGGTCTGTAATCCCAGTGCTCAGGAGGCTGAGGCAGGAGGACCACCATGAGTTTGAGGCCAGCCTGGGCTATATCGTGAGTTCAAGGCTAGCCTGAACTATGTGATGACACCCTGTCTCAAAATAAAACTAATTTAATTAAAAAAATAAATAAATAAAAGCAAACTATTTTTTATTCTCTTTATTGGCGTTAGCTTGAGAAGATTTTACCAGATTAACAGCAGGGTTTAGTAGACCTTTATTTCACAGATGAAGAAACTACCTTCAGAGGGTTAGAAAACTTCAAGTGTTGGTCTGTCTAGGAAATATACCTCAGGGTCAGAGACACCTGGCCAGCCATAAAGCGACCTCGGATCATCTATGCCCCACAGAAAGAGCGAGAATGACAGAAGCAAACTATTTTATTGGTTGCACTGGGCAATTACAGAACCTAGTGCTGAAGGGGGTGAGTAAGTTATCTGGTTCAACCTCTTATCTGGCGCAGAAGTCCCCAGCAGCAACGTTGAGTTTAGGGCTGAGTTCAGTATAGTGAGTTGACAAAAACTCAGGGTTCCAGGTTTAGGGGTACTGCATATTAGTTATTGCTCTGCGATTAAACCATCCCAAACCTTACTAATTTAAAGAGCTATTTTAATTCTTTTTCTTGAACCTATTGGGTTAACTGGGAGGTTGTCCTAGGTTGGGTTGGGACCCCCTGGTTTGCTTACTCACATATCTGTAGCCAACAGTCAGCCAGCCACAGTTTGGTGAGATAGCTTGGTGATCTGGTCTGCGAACACTGGGCTGGGTTGGCTGTTCTCCATGCATCTGTCTTCTAGCCCAAGTGTAGCCTCACGGCCAAATCAGAAAAACAGGAGCACCATAAGAGCAGCAAGTGTAAGCTGCTTGTATCTAGTATGCGAACAAATGGAGGAGCAAGTGGGGCACTGACCAGACCAAGCAGATGGAGGAGTCCAGGGTAGAGGACAGAGCACAGTGCCCCAGCCCCGAGGAGGGGAGTGAGGGGTCAACACATGCAACCCATCACGTAAGGAGAGCCCAGTCCCCGCCATTGTGGCTATCAGATAACTCACCCTTCTGAACCTTACATTCCCTAACTACAAAACAGACAACAATAACATCCATCTCTAAGGATTTTTTATAGATCAAATACGAATTATATGAAGTAAATAGTAGTGCTTGAAATACAGGGGACTTCTTAAAAAGTTATGTAACTCGTTATGAAGAAAGATGTTTGGCCTTCTGATACCTGCAGTTTAGGATGTACTGAAGGGGACCACAGGTGAGCTAAAAGCTGAAGTTTTTCCCTAAACACTTGGTATAGGAGGCTGACTGTCTGAAGACCTACACTGATCACAGCGATCACAGTGGGAGGGCTCACAGGACCTGGGGGACGGCAGTTACCATATCCCTAAGGTGCAGTATTCTCCATGCACCGCCCCCATCCTGACTCAGCCTCCAAGCAAAGAGGGTGGGGAAAAGCTCTGTGTTCTTTCTCAAATAGGGAGGCTGAGTATTAGCTGAGTCAGACTGGTGTTCAGAATTTAGCTTGGCCATTGACTAGCTGTGTTTCTTTGAATAACGTATGTCTTGAGCCACAGTTTCGTCTTATTTCACAGGCCTGTGGTGGGCATTCGCGAACTAGCAACTTTTTGGGATTTGGGTTAGATGGATGATGCACAGTTTAGGGAGTAGTGAGCTGGAGACAAAAACAGTAACCAGAGAGACCGGGGCACTGATTCTGTCTTCTCCTGTTGAGGAAAACGTGGCTTGGCTGTCAGCACGTGTAGTTGGAGAACCTGGAAAACCTCATGTTTATAAACATATCCTGAAATATAAACATGTAGACTGCCAGTGCAGTATTTTCCAGAGTATGATCTCGACATAGAAAGGTGATGGAATAACAAGCAGTGAGCTTCTCAGACCCGTGAAGACTTTGCTTCATATGAAAACTTGGACCAAAAGTCCAAGCCCCTTGTTAGGGACTCTAATGGGCACAACCTGTTCACTAATATAAACCTCCCCTCCTTCTATCCTATGGTGCTACCTGCCTCTCAAAGCTTTTTTTCAGTAAGTAAAAATCAGGCACATAGTATAAACACATAGAATGATGGATCTGATCCCAGTTTTTGTTTTCCTCTCTCTCTCTTTCTCACCTAACCACAATCCACTTTACCTGGAGCAGCATATAAAATAATTGCAAGAGGCCAGGAAGAGCACTCAGTTAAGTGGCAGAGCTCTGCAAACCCTCCTCCATTCCTGGCAAGTGAGAGGCTCACATTTTGGCTCTATATCTTCCCATCACTTTTAGTTACTGAAAAGGCATCATCAGGTTCTTGAAATCTAAACCTATATATTTTAAAACATCATCCCACATTCTGTTCTAACTCTCTTTCCCCCAACGCTGTCAGCCAACACAGGCCACTCTGGGGCCCTGGCTACCAGGAATGGAGAAGGGAAGCTTTGTAGAATGGTCTGCCTTTAACTTCTCTGTAATTACTTCTCTGGTATTGGGTTGTGGAGCATGAAGATGGAAAGTTTCACAGGACAACCTCTCCAAATGTGGCTGTTCTGGCAAAGTCTTCTCAATCCCTGCACTGGACGAGTGGCAGACGCAAGGAGTCTCAGTAGCCCAGGCAACTCCCACGAGCATTAGTAGCCTCTAAAAATATCTCTGTCCTCCACCAGCTGGGGGTGCATGCCCCATTTCACTGAGGCAAGCCCCTTCTGTGCCCTTCTTGGTGGTCACAGGTCTTCTCCCATCTAATCTCATCCATTCTTTGGAGAATGGCACAGGAGGAACTGATTTCCTGTGTCTTCAGTGCAATGAGGTGATGTTCTTTCTCCTTCTGTCTCTCTACTCTTGCTCCAATATCCCATGAGGGCTCAGATACATTGGCTGGATCAGCAAGTCAGGGGTTGAGCTGACATTCAATTAGGGATGGACGTGGCAGGCTGCCACTTCAATTTATGTGGTAGTCCTCTGGAAAGGGACTAGTTAGTTGTCTTCTCCCTGAGAGAGACAGCGACTTCTCTAAAAATGAAGGATCTCCCCACAGACAACATCTATAGTCTGGAATGTAGTTTGCCTTGTAAGGGTCCACATGTTGAATGTTTGGTCACTGGTCATGTTTGGAGATGGTAGAACCTTTAAGAGCCAGGACATGGTGGGCGGTCATTAGAGACAGTGCCCTAGGAAGAGACTCTGGTAATTCTCATGGGGCTTTTGGTTAGTTTTCCCAAGTGGATTGTTATAAAATAAGTGAGTCTGTCTCCTTCCCTGTCTTAAGCTATGATATCTCCCTATCACACAAGTTCCCATTATTGTGATAGCATCCGGCATGGGGTCCTCACCAGCAATAATCCAATCCCAGTGCTATGCCCTTGAACCTCCAAACTATGACTCAAGTACACCTCTTTAGTTTATAGAAGTACCCAGCCTTACATATTTCATTATAGAAATGAAAAGCAGACACATACAGCAATCTCCTTCCAGATTCTAGTCTTCGCTGTCCTCCCTGGGGGCTCAGGGGCACCGTCTTGCATTGGTGATGGGTGCGGGCAGTGAGAAGGGCTCCTGTACACAGAGCGGTGCTGTCTTTGCATTCCACTCGCTGACAGCACTTATTACTGTCTTAATAGTGTGCTATCTCCCATTATAAAGCAAAGTAAGGAGCAAGAAAAACCTCAGTTAATACTTCACAATATCCTGTTTCATAATAAGTGAGTTAATGGCAATGAAGAGACTCCTATTTGTCCCTAAGGATCTGCAAAAAAGATGGGGCCCCTGCCCAAAGCAATTAGGGAAATTCCTACTGATGAAGAGATTAGAAAACGTCTGTTTCCCAGGAATGCTGAGGCCAGAAGTGGAGACACTGGCTTAAAATAACCTTTCATAGGCCAAGTAACTGAACAGGCCTCTTAACCTTTGTGAGACTCAGCTTTCAGACCTGCAAAGCGAGAGCTGAATTATTCTGCATGGTTTTCCAAGATTTGAAAGTTTAAGAGTTAAGATTATGGAATGTGCTGCTACATAAAAAAAAAACAAGTAAATTTTTGTAGCTATTTGGAAATCCCCTTCACAGCTTGCAACTAGAAAGACAATTCAGCTTTATAACACAAGATAATCCTTCCTATCTCCCCAAACATTCGCAATTTACCTTTTGGCTTACTGTTAGATTCCACGGTGGATTGAGCCAAATGCACTCTGTTCTGATTAAATAAAAGCAAAACTGAGCACCTTAAAGAAGTAAGTAAACTCATAAAACTAGAAAGCTAGCAAAGATGTAAAATAAAACTCACAAAATATAATAAAAGACTCTAATGGTAAGTGCAGAAAGAGAAAGGATGTCTTTGCCCTGAGCCATTAAAATGATCTTAGGGCTAAAAGTGGGTTTGCTGGAAGATCACATGGGCTCCCCTGGGACCCACGTGCAGGCAGGACGGCAGGCCTACTGGTACCGGCACTAGGGGCCGAGCAACCAGAGACCAGCACAGTCCCCCTGCCAGCTACCCAGGCACACGGTCTGTTCTGTCTGCTTGTCTCTGTACATCTGTTTTCCTGATGATAAAGGGATGTGGGCTAAGTGGGGACAGTGATGAAAATTTTGTGACAAAGTGCAGATATCCCAGGGATAACTTAGTGTTGAATTTTAGCTATTTGTGGTTCTGGTTTTAATGGAGTTTACTGCCATAGACACCTAAGAAGCTTCAATTCTAGGTGCCTTCAACAGAAAGAAAACAAACAAACATAAACACAGCAAGGCACTGGATAATAAGAAAGAGAATGTTTTAAAACTACCAATTTCTGAGAGACTGAAACAAGGCTGAAACCTCCCCTGTCCCTGGTTGGTCACACTTCTGAAGAGGTGCAACCATCTGACTCAAGCACATCATGAGAAAAGGCTGGCTAGAAAGAAGGAGTGTCAGAAACCACCATCTCCCGGAGTTTAGAGAAAGATTTACCTTTCACTAGGAAAAAGGGGACCTTTGCCTATTACTCAGACACCTCTCACTTTTGTTCTCATTTTAAACATTTCCAAATCTCACAATAATTTGAGCCAACGGTGAAAAGCCCCGATCCTAGTTCAGTCACTGGCAGTAATATCTCAGAAGACTTTTCCTGTAGCCGTTTACTGAAAGGCATGGAGCCTCCTCCCTGCTGCCTTCCATCGCTGGAGGTTTTGCTGCTGAAAAGAGGGCTACAGCCCTAGATCTACCGCTTAGTCTCTGTGCGCTGCTACGTGTGTGGCTGAACCCCCTTGCGCTTCCCCACTCAGAAGACCTGAGCTCTTGGCTTCCCCGAGTGACTTGTCATTCTGCTGTACCGCTGTACTCGTTCTTTAAAAGCCTTACTTTTCACCTATGTAACTCTGCCCTACAGTTTCTTCCACTGTGAGGACTGTGGTAGGCTGGGGGGAGACTGCACTGGAAAAATTTCATTTTCTTGATTTTGGCGAATGTGGATGACCCCCACATCGCCCTCCCCCAGACTCAAGCATGACTGTGCTTACTCGCAAGCTGTATAGAGGTGACTTTCTTTCCTAAACCGGCTTTCAGTTCAAGTAGTGAGTCTGGCTGTGGCCTTCTTGAAGCAGGCAGCTGATAGTGGGCCAGCACCGCTTGTCATCAATGGCCACGGTCGAGCTTGGATAGACGAGCTGTGATACCATGGGGCTAAGGTGCGAGACAACATCTGCATGACTCCAGAGGAAAATTCCTGTCCAGAACTGGCCACAAAGCAGGCTACTCGTTCACCGTAACCTAAGTCGGGCCGTTCCTGTCCCTTCTGCAAAGATGCTTTGTTCCCTCTGTTACAAGTCTTGCCTGCCACACCCCTTGTCTGGCACATCCAGCCACAATCCCCTCACAATTTTCCTCAGTGAATAAATACCGAGGTTCTGGGGTCTCATGGCCTTTTGTTCTCTGCAAACAATTGGTCCCCCCCATCCCTGCTGCACCCGTTTGCTTCCCTCCCTGTGCTGTAACTCCAGGCAGGAGACGGAAGTCTAGTGCAGGGGTCTCCAATAGACAAATAACATTAATAATAATAACTTATCGACAATTCATTCTGGGCAAGATACTGAGTGTTTTTCTATGATGAGTGGGGACGAGAAAGGCGACTTCAGGAATAAACTTTTTCTTGCGGAAGGTTAAACTCAGTGTGAGGCCCAAACAGGTAATCAAGCTGCTAGTTTACTCGGCAAGTCTTTTTTTTCCTCTCCCATAACCTGCGGCTCTAGGCAACTGTTTAGGAAATTGAAATTTTTAGGAGCAGAGCAGTTTTCGGGATAGGCAATTTCAGAATTGGCTTTCCAGTGGCCCACAGAGACCTAGAGGGAACTTGCTGATGCTCATTGCATATCTGTCTTTCTTAAAACAAATCTATACCAGACTTCAAGAAGTTATGTGGTTCTTTCCTAAAATGTTCCATTAATTGACTCAAAGATTCTGAGCCAAGCAAGCAGGAGACAAACCGAGAAGAGGTGAGAGTGATTCGTGCACTGACCCCGCTTCCCACCACAGAAAGGATCAGGTCTTCAGCCCCTGCACATCCCCTCATCTCCATCTCTTGCTTTTCTGTGCAGGTTTGGCTGATCTTCCAAAGTGGAAGGTGGAGGGGAGGTAGAGGGAAGAGGAGACCCGGCCCTGTGGGTGAGGGAAGGGGACCTGGCCCGGGAGAGGGGTGGAGCTGGGGAGGGCAAATAGCCTTTCACCACATGGTATTAGCTTCCTCCTCAACAATCCAAAATCTACAATAACACTCTTTTGCCAGTAAAAGAACTAGCTTTCTGCTGATAATACTCTCCCAGTGTAACCAGATTGAGGGGCTCCTATTTCTCCTCTGAGCAGGACTTTGGCCTTTTGCTACAAAGTAATTCTGAGGGATGCGTGGTACCTCTGTGTCTACATTATTGTGAAGCTTCCTGGTGTTAACTGACTCTGATAGATCCCTACTATCCCCGATTTCTCCCTTTCCTCGCTGGGGGAATCCGGGGCAGGTAAGTATGAAGATTCAATCATTACCATAATAATGACCGGCAGTGGCAATGTTAATTCATGCAGGACCTTTCCTGAAGAGTCCAAGGAGCTGTGGTCCTGAAGGAAACTGGCAAACACCTGCAGTCTGTTGAGTGTGGATGCTCGTGGAGTTGCTCTATGCAGGATTTCTAGAGACACTGCTTGAGCTATGTTTTCCTGTTTACTAGGAGCACAGTACATGGCCACAGCCAGTGCTTTATCCATTTCTACCATTCTGGCATTGGTAGTGCAGTGGAAGAATTCTCACCTGCCATCTCTACCATTCTCTGCCTTAGACTGTGAGACACTTGGTGCCACAGATGCTGCTTCTTCACTGACAATAGCAAAGGGCGTGATACCTGCCCACCAGGACCACTGACCCCAGCACACACATTCTGTGAAAAAAAAAATCTTTTTCCTTCATCCTAAATGTTTAGTAGGTTCAATATCCTTGCCCACTGCCATCCCAAATCTCAGTGACATTACAAAGTCAACCCATGATTGAAGAAACAGGGGACATGAGAAGGCAAATCATGAACAGTCTCCTGGGCCTGCAGCAGGAGGGCTGGGGGATTCTTGCCCCACTGGCATGTCTGAAACTGCACCAAGGGAGCAGTTTTAATACAACAAAGAAGGGAGGGAAACATGCTCTTGCAATGTGTTTCCAGAGCTGCCCCACGGACGTGGCCTGTCTTTACCTCATTGTATAGACAGATGATTCCACTCTTAGGGCCTGAAGCCATAACGTATGAATCATACACATACTCCCCTTGTTCTGATTTCTCACTCACCAAGCAATGACAAATTACAATTTGTTTTCCCATGTATTTGTTAATGACCCACTTTGTTCTTAAAAGATTATGAGAGAGCTTATAAAAGTATACATCCTTCAGTCTGAAGAGTAAAATTTTATGTACGTGGGCAGAGCGGGCTTTGGCTGTGGCCGCCTCGTATCCCCTTTACCTTGCCCCTTGCCCCATTTCCTCTAGGAGAAGCTATCTGCCTATCAGAAGGAACTGGTACTGTTTCACGGTGAGTCTGGAGAGGGCTCTAAGCCACATCTAGTAAAGCTGTAGGTTTCATCTGTCTGCTCTCAGTGGCTTGACCAAGTCACCCACAGGGACTCAAGTTATGAACTTGGTTGATAGGAAAAGAAAAGCCTCTCTTCCACCAGCTTGTCTGCAGGGTGACGCGGGCATGTGCTGCCAGTTCCACAGCTGGGTCGGCGCATACCTGAGAAGGGGGTTAGAAAGAACAGAGCTGCAGAGGAAAGGGCAGGTGTGCAGGCGAGTGTGTTAAGGAGGATTCTCAGATCCAGCCGTGGTTGAAGCTAGTACAACTACTGCATTTTTTCAGTTGATATGTTTCTCTTTTATTCCAATTAAATTGAGTTTCTGGTAACTCTCAATTAAAGGATTAATGCAGTACATGAAATAAGTGGAGTGAGGGGAAAAATAAGGCTCGAGGAGAAAAGTGAAATTAGCAAGCAGGTGAGCTTACTACAGTATTTGCCATGAATTTCACATTGGTTAGTATGAGCTCATCCAGTCAACTAGAACTTCATAGCTGTCACTACAGAGGGATACGTACTTATTTAAATGAATTAGAGGGCCCAGAAGAAAGTAAAAATCAAGGTTCTCGGAAGAAATATAATGAACCCTGATTATAAAACATGAAAAGAATTTCTACCTTGGGCTCCTGTAAAGAAGCTGGTATGGAAAATGGTGAGTTGCTCCCTCAACAATATTCTTACAGTAAAGAAGTACCAATAACTTCTTTCTCACAGCATTCTGCGGAGAAGACTGATGACATAACAGAAACACAGTTCAATTTGAGCAGTATTTAAGTGAGAGAAGTTATATAAATCATGCACACAGCCTTCTGCTGGAAGAACTTAGTCAGAAGTGATCCCTCAAGGATGAACATGCTGCAAACTGTACCTCCAGGGCACTTGAATGGTTTGACTGTGAGTTAGTTAAAACACCTCTGCTTGGGAAAGCCAATTATATTAGTCGGTTTTCTCGTCACTGAGCTACAACACCCAACTCCCACAACTTAAATAAGAAATTTAACTTATTCACAATTGCAGTCCATGGTCACATCATGGTAGCCAAGGAGCAGAGCACAGGAAGAGTGCCTGAGAGGAAGGGGTAGGGCACCAGGCATAGACCACAAGGCCGTGCCTCCATTCCCATCCAGACACACACAGAAGTGATATCCACCAAGCCTCAGTGTAGTTTGCAAAGCTAATCAAGTTGAAAATCATCCCTTTCAACTTCCTACCCCACATCTCTAAACTGTACAAGCATCTCCAAACAAAAAACAAATAGTAACTTCATAATTCCGCCTAACATAATTCAGCTGTCCTGGATACAACCAGGAATGCCATAATCCTTTCCCCCAAGTCTCAGTCATTCCAGCATCTTTTAAAAGTTCAAGTCTCTTCTGTGATGCAAGGCACACTTAGCTGTGAACCTCTATAAATATTTTCAAAAAGTCACATAAACCCCAAGATACAGAGTGTCACAAAGTAAACCTTCCTGCTCTCAAAGGGAGGAATAGAGGAATAGAAATGAGTCATACCAAAGTAAGACTAAAACTCAACAGGAAAGCATTAATTCTTATAGCTCCACATTCACGGCATGTAAGAGAATTCACAGAAGTTGCTATGACAGGGTCCACCTCCCTGAATCTGAGAGATGAACACAGGCATCTTGCAAAATTGGAAATGCACTCTCTAAACAGAGGAAGAATGGCAAGTGCAAAGGTCCTGTGGTAGCATAAACTTGGCATGTTTAAATGGCAGAAAGATCAGTGGGGCTGGAGCATACTGAATGACATGGAGGTTACAGAGATGGGCAGGGTCAGATTTATGGGACTCTGAGAGAACTGCATATTATTTTCAGTCTGATTCAAAACCATCCATGGTTTTAGGCAGAAGATTAACCAAAGATGAGCTTTTCCTTAGAAAGAGTATACTGTGTGTTGTGAGACAGGGGCGAGGAGTGACAGGGAAGGAAGGACCAAGCCAATCAATATCAAGGCAGGCACAGGCTATTGCCACCTCTGTGAGAGAGGTGACTGTGGTTTGCCACAAGAGGAAAACAAGGAAGCAGTAAGTATCAAATTTAGGGAATAATTCACAGAAAAAGCTAACAAAAAATACTGATAAATCAGATGTGGAGTATAAAGGAAAAGAATCTACCTGTAAGAAATATTCTAAAAGTGGATTTGCTTAACTATGTCTTTATTGTTTGTTTTGGTTTTGTTTTTCAACATTAGAACACATGAACCCAAATGTGGTAAGTAGCTATTGTGGACATGTCAGTAAATAACCAAGAACCAGAGCAGTATACCCATCACTCTAAGGCAACGTTACCTCAGTTTGTGGACTGAGAAATTTGTTCTACAATTTGGGGAAGATGGCCATGGTCATGTTCATCACCTGACGTGGAGTTTGTGAGCAGAAACAAAATTTTGGTGAATGCTGCGTTTGCAAACTGAATTGTTCATAAACAGAAGCATTGGCACTGAAGTATCGCTGTAGCTCTTGTTGGAGCCGCCAAAAGGCAAAGCTCACGGGCAGCTGCGTCATCAATATGAAACATCAAGAACCCAAAGCATCGACATGAAAATTTACCTGGATCTGCAATGAGAGTGAGGTTACCTAGGGATCATTGTTCCATATCACAGTGCATGAACCAGTCTGTGAAAACTGCCAAATAAAATCCCTGAAACCAGGGTCCGGTTTCAAAGGGCAACTCCTGTTGCCACAATACTTGTTGGTCAATACTGACCAGTACTGGTCAGACTATACCACTGGTCACACCTACCTATTAAGTTGTAAGTGAATTTTCTTTAAGTATATCCAATTATGAGTTGTGAAACTAAAGTAAATGTTTCAAAATGATAATTAATTAAATTATTTTTAATGGATAATATGATTTATTCTCCTATTCTTGTTATAGAAAGCACTACAAAATTTTTGTTATTCAAAAATGTAGTCAAAGAACATACAGCCAAAATGTGAGAAAAAGTATTATAAAGATGCCTCAAAAAGGTAATTAATAAATATCTTCCTTGATTTTGTGATGATCATATTTCAGTATTATAATATTTATAATTTATTGTAAGTTTTTCTCAGCTAAATTATTATTTATTTCCATGTTAAATTTTAATTTTGTGTCATTTATGTCAAAGATGTTTTTCTAAATTGTTTAAGCATCTGGACCATGACCCTGAGACCTAGGACTATGACCCTGAGACCTGGGACCATGACCCTGAGACTATGGGCCATGACCCTGAGACCTGGGACCATGACCCTGAGACCTGGGACCATGACCCTGAGACCTGGAACCATGACCCTGAGACCTGGGACTATGACCCTGAGACTATGGGCCATGACCCTGAGACCTGGGACCATGACCCTGAGACTATGGGTCACGACACTGAGGCCTAGGACCATGATCCTGAGACCAAGCCTTGACCTGATCCTGAGAAGTGACATCACTTTGACAGGGAAAGCTTTTCAGGGAGCAGAAGATTATTGCTTGTGGGGCTGGGTGCAGGAGGATAATTAGTAGGACTTTTTTGACTAGGTTAAGTCAGAAATGTTCATTAGATACCTGAAAGGATGTGGACATCTCAACAAATAAGTTAGAGCTCAAGAGGACTGGATTGGAAGCAGTCTGAGCAGTGTACAAGCAGCATCTGAGCCCCAGAAAGATGATGAGGTTTCCCAGGGAAGGACTATTTGAGAAGGCAAAGGAGAGAACAGGGCTTCCAGCGGAGCTCTGAAGCTGGCAACACTTAGAAACACAGAGGAGAGAAAAATCGGCAGGAAACTGAGCAGCAGAAGCCAAGGCCACCTAAAGAAAAGCAGGCTGGTGCGCAGCCCAGAAGCCTAGAGAAGAGGGCCCCCGGGGCGAGGGAAAGCAAGTCGGGCCCAGCCATGCAGAAGGACAAGCAGGATGATGACAGGGCTGCCCATGAGACTTGGCCTTTGACGGCTCCGACAAGAGCTACAGTGATACCGTGGCTCACAAGCGCTTCTGTTCACAAACAATGCGATTTGCAAACAGAAACATGCACCAGAATTCTGTTTCTGTTCACAAACTCCACATCAGGTGATTAAGTTCGTTAACTGAGGTCCCACTGGATTTCCTTAGAGTGACGGGAACACAGCTCTGGAAAGAACTTGGAAGAGTCTGAATGCTGAGCAAGCAATGCCAGTGTGCAGAAGATGCCCAAAGGCGTGAAGGCATGGTTGTGAGGGGGGGCGGGCAAAGGCAGTGGTCACTGGAAGAGGGAAGGGTCAAAGGGTACATTTGGTTTTGTTTTTTAATGGGTAGTGTTAAACATGTTTATTTGTTTAACATGGGAATAAACCAGTGGAGAAAAAACGAGGATATAGGAAAGAATGGGATAATTGCAGAGCAATTCAAGGTGCAAATGGAAGCACGTGCCCTTAGTAGGAGCGAGAACAGAAGGCCGGGAGAGAGCACAGTTACAGGTGCAGGCCGGCACAGAGGTCGCGTGTCGAGAACATAGTCTTCATCTGATCATGTCTACTTCCTTTATAAAAAGAAAGAAGAGTTGAGAACCATAGAATGGCTCTTGTGACTGTCAGGGATGAGAAACAAGAGGAATATTAGAGGTCTGAGGTGAAAAATGTGAAGTTTTGGGGGAGGAAAAGTAAAACATAATTCCTCGTTGCTACAGAATTGCAAACTCTTTGGGAGAAGACCTGTATATCACACAGAAAATTTAAAACTACAAGTAGTTTCAGTCATTTGAAATATTGAAATTTAAATTCAATATGTACAAACTTCCTGAATGATTCCATATTAAAAATGTGAAATAAATGTAGCTTTCTAAAATGAAGATGAGAAGCCAGGGATATAGCTCAGTGGCGTAAGAACTTGCCTGGCAAGCCTGAGGTCATGAATTTGATTCCCAGTACCAAAAAATAAAATAAAATAAAATAAAAATGAAGATGATATTAGCTCCAAGGAGCTAAGTTCCTCTGTAAGATAACGGCATGTGTTGTTGATGGTGCCGCATCTCTGCTGTTGTGCTTCCCTTGAAAAGTTTTCCTATGCCCATTCACCCACTGGCAAGTGCATGTGTTCTAGTTGGATAGCTGTGTTCTAGTTCAGGAGGCCCGGAAATAAAAAGATGGAGAATGGTATATGCATAATAACTTTATCTTTTTTATTTTAAAAGTAAAGGAACGAAAACATTAGCAAACAGACACAAAGTAGCACAAGAACAGTACAAAAACTGAATTACAGATAAGGTTACAGGGAATTAACAATGGTTGTTGTATTACATATTGATAACTTCAAAGTGTATGCTGAGGATAATACATATAGACATACAAGATTGATCAAACAACTAATCATTGACTGTTCCTTACAATAAAGCAACATGAGACAATAGTGCAACCATGTTAGTCATCCCGCATATGCATACGTACATACACAGCTATCCCTTTCTTCCTTTTCTCCTTCCCCTCACCCATTTGCTCTTTACTTTTGAGCAGTTTCCTTTCATACCTCCTAATTTATATTCCCACTTTCAGGTTCTTACACTAATGATACAAATGCTGCTTGCACATGCACATCTGATTTATTTCACTTATGAGTATGGTCTCTGATTGTGACCATTTGCCTATAAAAGCCCCTAGATTGTCTTTCTTTACAGCTGAATAATGTTCCATTGTGTAAAAATGCCACAGTTTTTTAATCCAGTCCTCTGTGGATGGACATTTGGGTTGTTTCCATGATTTAGCTATTACAAATTGTGCTGCTATAAACATGAGTGCACATATATCACAGTGATATGATGTTTTCAGACCTTTTGGGAAAATATGCAGAAGGGGAATAGCTGGGTGGAATGGAATCTCTAGACCTAGTTTGCTGAGGAATCTCCAAACCAATCTCCACAGTGGTTTCACTAGTCTGCATTCCCACCAGCAGTGCTGAAGAGTTCCTATTTCTCCACAGCCTCGCCAGCATTTGTTATTGGTTGATTTCTTAATGCTGGCCAAGCTTACTGGGGTGAGATGAAATCTCAATGTTGTTTTAACTTGCATTTCTCAAATGACTAATGATGTAGAACATTTTCTCATATATTTATTTGCCATTTGCATTTCTTCATCTGAGAAGTGTATATTCATCTCAGATGCCCATTTCTGGATTGGGTCTTTGAATTTGGACAGGTTCATGTTTTTTTAATTCTTTGTATATGCTAGATAGAAGAGCTTTGTCCAAGGGACAGCCAGCTAGGATTTTTTCCCAATTTGTTGGTTGTCTTTGCACTTTGCTGGTGATTTCTTTAGATGTGCAAAAACTTTTCAGTAAGATGAGGTCCCAGTTATTGATTCTTTGAAGTGTTTCCCTTGCAGTTTGATTTTTGTTCATGAGCTCTTTACCTGTTCCTATGTATTCAAGATTTTTTACCTATCTTCTCTTCCAGTAGATTTACTGTTTCTGTTTTAATGTTGAGGTCTGTGATCCATTTTGACCTGAGTTTCATGCATGGTGATAGACTTGGGTCTATGTTCAGTTTTCAGCAAGAGGCAAGCCAGTTTTTCCAGCACCATTTATTAAACAGGCCATCTTTTTTCCAGTGAGCTTGGTTGACCCCTTTGTCAAATATTAGGTAGCTGAGTGGGTTTTTCGTTATGGTTGCATCTTCCAGTCTGTTCCATTGATCCTCAGGTCTGTTTTTTAGCCAGTACCAGGTTGATTTTATTACAGTCGCTTTGTAGTATAATTTCAGGTCAGGGATTGTGATTCCACCTTACTTGTCCTTATTGCCCAGGATTGCTTTTGCTATTCTGGGTCTCTTCTGGTTCCAGAGGAATTTAAGGCATATTTTCTCTAGATCCGTGAGGTGTGCTAATGGTAGTTTAATGGGAATTGTATTGAATCTGTACAACAGTTTTGGTAGTATGGTCATTTTCACAATGTTGATTCTTCCTAACCATGAGCAGGGTATGTTTTTCCATTTATTGAAATCCTCTTCGATCTCTTTTTTCAGAGTACTGTAGTTTTCACTGAATAAATCGTTCACATTCTTTGTTAGATTGATTCCTAAATATTTCAGTTTCTTGGATGCTATTGTAAAAGGTATGGTTTCCTTAATTTCTCTCTCAGTCTGTTGTTCATGTATAGGAATGCTATTGATTTACGGGTGTTAATTTTGTATCCAGCTACACTGCTGAATTTTTCAATTAATTGAAGGAGTCTTCTTGTGAAGTTTTTGGGGTCTTCCATGTAAAGTATCATGTCATCTGCAAATAGTGATAGTTTTATTTCTTCCTTTCCTATCCTTATTCCTTTTACTTCTCTCTCTTGTCTAATTGCTCTGCTAATGCTTCCAGAACTATGTTGAATAGGAGTGGTGACAGTTGACATCCTTGTTCTGTTCCTGACTTTACAGTGAAAGCTTTCAGTTTTTGTCTATTTAGTAATGATGTTGGCTGTTGGTTTGTCATAGATGGCTTTGATCAGATTAAGGTAAAGGCCATCTATTCCTATTTTTTCTAGGGTTTTTAACATGAATGTATGTTGGACTTTATCAAAAGCTTTTCCCACATATATGGAGGTGATCATGTGGTTTTTCTCTTTGGCTTTATTGATACGGTGTATTACATTAGTTGATTTGTGAATATTGAACCATCCCTGCATTCCTGGAATAAATCCAACCTGGTCATGGTGTACAATTTTCCTTGTGATTCGCTGCATTCTATTTGCTAGTATTTTATGAGTATCTTTGCATCTCTGTTCATTAGGGAGATTGGCCTATAGTTCTCTTTCCTGGTTGGATCCTTCTCTGGTTTTGTTATCAGTATAATAGCCTCCAGAAATGAGTTAGGGAGAATTGCTTCCTTTTCAAGGAATGTTGTATAAAATTCTGCTGTGAATCCATCAGTGCTTGGGCTTTTCCTTGTCAGTAAGTTTTTAATGACATTTTCAATCCATTAATTGATATTGGGTTTTTCAGGATTTTTATATGTTCCTGGTTCAACTTTGGTAATTCATACATTTCTAGGAATTTGTCCATTTCTTCTGAGTTTTCTATCCTATGGGAGTAAAGATTCTCAACGTAGGTATTAATGATCTTTTGCATTTCTGTAGGATCTGTAGTGATTTCATCCTTTTAATTCCTTATTCCATGAATTTGAGTTCTTTCCTTTCTTTTTTTGATAAGGTTGGCTAGGGGTTTACCAATTTTATTTATTCTTTCAAAGAACCAACTCTTTGATTGACTTAGTTTTTGAAGAGCTTTCTTCATCTCAATTGCATTAATTTCTGCTCTAAGCTTTATAATCTCCTCCCTTCTTTGAGCTTTGGGCTTGACTTGTTCTTATTTTTCTAAACTTTTGAGGTGCAGCATTAGGGTATTTATTTTTTTCTCTTTCTGTTTTCTTTATGTGTGTGTTCATTGCTGTAAATATCCCTCTGAAGACTGCCTTCATTGCATCCCACAGATTCCTGTAAGTTGTATTTGCATTTTTGTTTGTTTGTAGGTATTTTTTAATTTCTTCTGTGACCCATTGGTTATTCAGGAGGTTGTTGTCCAATTTCCAAGTGTTTATGGGGTTTTTGGAGTTCCCTTTGTCATTAATTTCCAATTTCATTGCACTCTGGTCAGATAGTATGCATGGGATAATTAAAATTCTTTTGCATTTAGGTAAGTATGTTCTATGGGCTAGAATGTGGTCTATTTTAAAGAAAGTCCCATGTGCAACTGAGAAAAATGTGTATTCTGATGTTGTTGGATGGAACTCTGTATACATCTACTAAGTCCATTCGTTCACACATTTGGTTGAAGTCTGTTATATCTTTGCTGAGTTTTAGTCCAGTTGACCTGTCTCTTTGTGTCAAAGGGGTGTTTAGGTCCCCTATTACAATAGTGTAATTGATTATTTGGTTTTTTATGTTCATTAAGATTTGCCTTATATAGTTTAGTGCTCCAGCATTTGGTGCATACATGTTTAGGATTGTTATCTCTTCCTCCTGCAGCTTTCCCCTTAGTAGTATGTACTGGCCTTCTTTGTCTCTTTGATCGTTTTTGGTTTGAAGTTTATATTGTCTGCAAGCATAATAGCTACCCCTGCTTTTTTCTGGGAACCTGTTCATGGAGAATTGTTTTGCATCCTTTGACTTTCAGTTTGTGGATTTCCTTTTGAGTAAAATGTGTTTCCTGTATACAGCATATTATGGGATTTTGTCTCTTCAATCCACTCTGTCAGTCTGTTCTTTTGACTGGTGAATTGAGGCCATTTACATTAATGGTTGTAACTGTTATATGTTGACTTATTCTTGTCATGGTGTTTACTTGCTGTTGCTTTCCTACTTTTGCTATGTTTAATTGCTTGTTCTGCTTACGGGTTTCTTTCTAATGTTGTTCTTGAGATTGTGGTCTCTTTTTTCTCTGCCTAGAGTATCTTTTAGTACATTTTGTAATGTTGGTTTGGCACTCATGAAGTTCTTCAGTTGTTCTTTGCCATGGAAATATTTTATTTCTCCATTGAATTTGAAGGATAGTTTTGCAGGATGCATCAATCTGGGTTGGAAGCTGTTCAGTCTCAGAATCTCTAATACCTCACTCCAAGCTCTTCTTGAGCTCATGGTTTCTGTTGAGAAGTGTTCTGTGATTCTGATGGGTTTTCCTTATAGGTGTTCTGTTTCTTTTCTCTAGCAGCATTCAATATTGTGTTCTTTTGCTGGATATCTGGGATCTTGACATATGTCTAGGTGTGGTTTTATTTGGGCTGTGGCTCATTGGGGTTCTATATGCCTCAGTTAACTGCACTTCAGTATCTTTTACCATGCTTGGTAAATTTTCTGCTATTATTTCTGCAGATATTCTTTTTATGTCATTTGTGTTTCCCTCCAGCTATTTCATTAATTCCTATTATTCAGACATTATTTCTCTTTGCTTCGTCTTGCAGCTGTTGCATTGATTTTTCCTGGTTCCTTGATGACTTTAAGAGGTCCTTCCTTTCACAGTCATTAGCTGTCATGCTGTCTTCAAGATCTGAAATTCTATCTTCGGCTTCATTCAAGTGGTTTTTTAAGCTTTCAGTGGAAGTTTTCATTTCCTGGAAATCTCTTTGAGTCTGTTTCATGTGTTCTAATTCATTCCTAAATTGTTCATGTAACGTTTCCATTTGTTGCCTTTGATGTTCTAGTCTTTTATCTGTTTCTTCTCTGTATGTACAGAGCATTTCTTCCATTATTATTTTCATTTCGTTTTTTTACCTGAGAGATTATTTCAGATTTAATCTCTTCTATGGCCTGATGGAGATGTTTCTTTACTTCAGATGTGATTATTTCAGAAATTTTAGGTATGTGGCTTCCTAGTTCTCCTATGTCCTGTACTTGTTCTGGGTGGAGTTGTGTTCTGAGACTGAATTTTGCTCCTCTGTCTTGTCATTTTAAATGTCAGATGACAAGTGCTGAGCTACAAACTCCCCAGGCAACTCACAAAGGACTCTAGGGACCCTAGTTGACCTGGATATCAAACTAATCCCAAGGTGGTAGCTGACTGTGGACCACTGGGCCCAGGAAGCCCAGGCAATTTTTGGGATGCCTGGCTCAGACCACCCCTGCGATGGTGGGGGAGTGCTGGGCTTTGGTACCAGGATCTCCAGTCTGTGGACAGGAAGCGTGCATGCCTCACCCTTGAAACCAATAGTGGTTGGGCAGGGGCCGCTGCTTCAGGATCCTCAAGTAGCTGGTCAGGGGAAAGCAGGTCTCTCCTCCCAACCCCGAGGACCACAGAGCCTGAGGCTGCTTCCACACTGCAGGTCTCAACCACCAACAGAGACAAGCCCTCCCACTCCAAGCTCCTTCCTAACTCAAAGGCGTGGAGTAGAGCACAGGTGCAGGCCTTACCAGAGAAGAGTTCTGCACAAACACTGTTCAGGTGGCTCCCCAGGCCAGGATCCCTCCCTGGCAGAAGGTCTGGCACAGTAGAGCCCAGGTGCAGGCCTCACCAGAGGAGAAGAGGTCTGCCAAAATGCTGCACTGCTCAGGTGGCGCCACAGGCCGGCCTCCCTCTGTGGCGGAAATTCTGGCAATAACTTTATCTTAACAAGGGCCTGGTTTGGGTTGCAAGGATTTGGTCAGGCTTAAACTGCTGGCATCCTACATTACTGAAGACTGATTAGCCTAGAAATTACCATTATTAGATGATTATGTTATGATGTGGCTTCCTGGTAGGAAGCAGAAGGGGTAATTACCTATCCTGAGAATCTCTGCTGATGGAGGGAGGTGTTCCTGTTGAAAGGAATGAATCTCAACACTGCCAATCACCCTGGGAAGAAGTAGAACCTATCACAGGAAAGAAGAGTTGAGAAGGTAGGTCCTAGGTTAGCAAGGATGAAAGATTCCTTTTCTTTCTGTGGGCCTGATCATGCTGTGGGTGCTGCCAGCAGCAAGCATGAATGGCTTTTATGCAGGCCAGACAACACTGAAACAATTGCAAAGCACTGAGTTTGCATGTAATTTAAGTGAAGCCATGGTTTCTGGTTCTTTTCTTGTACTGACTCAAACCTGGAGTCAATTTCAATCCAGATTCTCACCCTGAACTTAGCAAGTGGAGGCAAAAGAACAGCTAGCCCAGGACATGTTTGGTTCCTAGCAGTGAAGAACAGTACAGACCCCCTTCCTGAGTCTAAATAGTGAAAACTCTGCAGAACTCCCTGCATCATAGACCAGCGATCCCCTCAAGACTGTGAGAAGGTCCCAGGAATATGGTAACTACACTATTAGTAGACATGAAATCCTGTTATAGAAGATTTTCTGAAATACCTAAGAGAGACCCTATAAGTATAGCTGGTAGCAAAATCATAAATGAGTAACTTAATAAAGATGGGTGAAGTTTAAACAGGTCATGATAAGACATTCCTCTATTCATCCTCTGAACCTGCAATTGTTGAAATTTTACACAAAAAGTTTGAAGGCAAAAATACTAGCCTTTCTACTGGCAACATCAATTTAAACACTGTCATATAAAACCAGCAAATAACCAGACAGCACACACTGTAGCTCTGCTGGAGCAATATTTCTCAGAGAAAACACCAAGATAGGAACAGTAGAAGGTGAATGAGTCTCTAATGCCCACTGCTTTATAGGCAGATCAGTGGGGCCAGACATCAGGTTCCAGGAAACAGAGTCTAACTATCGGGCTATGAAGTTTTAAAGCTGCAATATTGTATTCAGCAAGCTTTCCTGTTGCTGGACACAATACCCAACACCCACAATTTATTTAATTTGGCTGACATTTTAAGGAGACTCAGTCCATGGTCCACTGGCTCTAAGGCCAAGAACGACTTGGAGCAAAGCTGCTTAGTTCATGATAACTGGGAAGCAGAGCAGGGAAAGAATGCCAGAAAGGAAGGGGTGAGGGACCAGACATAGCACCCAAGGTTATGCCTTCACGACCCATCCAGACACACCCAGAAATGTGTTCCACGAATCCCCTGGGTGCCTCTCATCCAGTCGCTTTGACCCAGTGAGGCTTAAATGTGCCGTCTCACCCTGATTACCTTGACATCTAAACACATATCCTTAAACCATACTTATGTACCACCTAAACATACGCTCATACTTCTACCTAACGTGACACAACTATCTTTTATACAACCAGAAACACAAAAATCCTTTCTCCAAGTCTCAGTGCCTCTAGAATTTTCCATAAAGCCCAAGTCCAAGTCTCCTTAAAGCAGACTTAGCTGAGAACCTCTGTAAAAATTAAAAAGCAAGTTATATAATTCCAAGGTACAATGACACAGGGTGAGTATCCCTGTTCCAAAAGGGAGCAGTGGGGCGACACAAAAGAAACAGACCAAAACAAACCAAAACCCAGCAGGGCAAACATTAGTCTTCTGGAGTTCCATGTCCAGTATCCCTGACACAGCGGTAAAAGGTGAGTTCCAAAGGTTTTGGATGGCCCCTCCCCTGTGGTCTTACCTGTTGCAGCCCACATGGCCTCTTTCTTAGGGTAACCCCACTAAGGGCCTACAGCTTTCCACGGCAGCTGTCCCAGTCCTGGCACATCCAGTTTCCTGGCATCTTCAGTGTACCTTTGACTTAATGCTCACAGCTTCCTGCACTGCCCTGTTAGGGGCATACTGTCTGGACTCCTAGGCCTTCCTTTGAAATCTGGGTGCAGGCCCTCCCTATCTCCACAATTCCTGCATTCTTCATGCTATCGGAAGGGGTAGTAGTCAGGTACCCTTGGACCATAGCTGCAGTAGTCTGAGTGCCTGGATGGCTGAGCACAGGAAAATGAATCCCAGGGAACCAGTTCCCCAGGAGGCCCTTATTCAGCAGGGGACATAGGGGTCTGCTTCTCAAATGAAAGGCTAGTACTTTGAGTCTGTGATGGTTGGGGTCTTGCTGATTTCTGCCTTACCCTAAGGCATAGTTCTTCTTGTTCCTGTACAAAGCACTTTGTTTCTTTTTAATGGCGTTAGGCTCCTTAGGAACCATACCTCTTTGGGTCCCAGTTTCACACATGGTTCCTTTGGGGCTCAAATTTAAATTTTTCAAATTTTTATGCTCTCCTTTTGTTCCCGTTTCCTTCTCACCATAATCTGGCTAAAAACAGCCAGTGACATCCATGCCACAGCATGAATGTTGAGTTGTCTTAAAGTTTCCTTTGCCAGACTAATTACTTAATATCAGTCTTCTGCAAAGTCTAAGGACATGGGCACAATATAGACAAGTTTTCTGCCAGAGTGTAACACACATAGCTTCTAGTCACCTGCCAATGGAGTCCTTATTCCCAACTGAAATCTTCTGAGCCTGACCTTTACTGTCTGTGTTTATATCAGCACTGTGGTCTTCTGAGTTCCAGCCAGAATCACTCATCAGGTTCTGCTAACTATATTTTAAGACTTCATGAGCCAGCATCTCTAAATCTTTTCAAACTTCTGTAAGACAGTTCCAAAGGCTTCTAAACCATAGGGTCAGGTATAGTCTGAAGTCACTCTATTTCCCTGGTTTCAGTTTCCTGTATTAGTCAGATTTCCCACTGCTGGAGACAATACCTGACAACCACAATTTAAAGAAGGAGAGGTTTACTTTGCCTCACAGTTTTGGGTGATTCATTCCATGGTCATTTGGCTCCAAGGCAAAAAATCCAAATAGAAGGGCATGGAAGAGCAAAGCTTCTCAGCTCATGATGGCTGGGAAAAAGATCAGAAGAATATTACCAGGGAGGCAAAGGGGTCAGTGATCATATAAAGTACCCAAGGTCAAGCCTCCATGACCAACCCAGACACAGCCAGAAATGTGCCAAAACTGGGGGGGGGGGCTCCCAAGCCAATCAAACTGATGAAATCAAACAACCATCACATTATTAAAGAAACACCAGCCCTTATCTAGAGTAATTAGTGGTCAGAATACAATAGAAAGGTCTGTTCTAGCAGCACTTTGCCTCTAGCCCTCTCCTAGCTCAGAGTGGCTGGGAATCAGGAGCCCTTCTTTTTGCACAAGGAGACCGGCCTGATCCCAGGGATTAGCTACACAGCTTGCTCCCTAGGACTATGTGTGCAGAAGCACAACCTTTCTCCTGGCCTGCTAAGGAGGCCAGATCTAGGCCTCAGGACTAACTACGGTCAGCGGTCTTTGACCTGGGCTGAACCTCATCTCCATGGAGCACAGCATCCAGTCCTTTTCTGGAAGACTGAGGATTGAAAATAGGTCTTCAACAAATTAAACTGTACCTTTCTTGGCCACATGCAAAGGAGCTTCCTATTGTTTCTTCTCAAGTTGTCCTCACCTTACTTTAACTGCAGCTTTTCTGTACAAGGGCAAGATCTGCCAAAGTCTGCCAAGTTCGCTGGTTAGAGGAACAGAAAAGGCATGTGTCCCTAGACAGGGCACTGTGAAAGGGAAAACTAGAAAAAGCTGAATTTCAGTCCTACCAAATCACCAATTAGTTCAAGCTTTCACCTGCTCATGGAAAGGGGAACAAAGGATCCAAGTGCCATCAGAAGTGTTTCACTGATACTTTACCCTCTTGGGGAAGAAGTACCAGTTTCCTGTCCTCTTTGGAAATGTACAAAAGCTCTGAATCAGAAAGAAACTGGACCTAAGAGTTGCAGAGGTGGATGGATGGTGGTGAGAGCTCCACAAGAATACAAATGCATTAAATTCTACCAAACTGTATGCTTACCACAGTTACAATAGTAAATTTTATGTTATGTATATTTCACTATAAGAAATAAAGGTTAAAAGTGAACTAGATATAATCATGGTTTGGTTTTTGCATTGTTTTGAATAGTTAATATGGTCACATGGTCACATGGTTTTAAATTTAAAAATACAAATAGTTCCTCTACACCCCTTTCCCTTGCTAATCCATTTTCTACTCCAGATGCAGACAGTAATACCAGAATTTTGTTGTTCTTCCAGAGATATTTTAGGCATTCATAAGCAAATACCTTTTTAAAAATTTTTGACACAGTGATACCATATTTTACACATTCTCTTGTAATTTACCTTTGTTTAACTTAATGAAATTTCTTAGGGAATGTTCAATATCAGATTATCAGAGATCCAGAACTCATAGCTACATATTTTGCAAGCGCATGGATTTCTACAATTGACTTAACTAGTTCCCTGCGGTACATATGTAGGTGTTTTGAATCTTTTGCTATTTTGAACAATGAGTAGCTTGCTCATTGGAGAAAGACATTGAACTGTCTATCTACCGTTTTAATACTTTTCAACACAGGAAAATGTGACTTCAATAATGTTGATTACATATTCAGAATGCAACACTAACTAGTCAAGGCCTCTAACCTGAGAAGTCAACAAGGAAACCAATGAGATGATTTCTACTCAGAGACCATGGCTCCACACTTTTGTATGTGTAGGAAGGTTGGAAAACTGTAAAGTAAACCTAATAAAAGTACTCCTTTTCAAAATTCAACTCTATCTGATGTCTGGTTAGTTTTGAACTTATAAGTAGATGATTATTAGTGAGTTTTCTTGAAATAATTCATTACATTTTCCCCACTGTAATTTTCCATGTTTCTGCTACATTAACCATTTTTTCTTGTAACAACTGAGAACCCTAGTACATTAATCAGAGAAAGGAATATCTGCATACTGAAGTTGAAGAAACAGAGAAACAGAAGCCAAAAGAAGTGGCAACTTGTGCAAAATCATCTGACAAGCTCGGGGAAGAGCCTGGATTGAAATCCAGGGCAACAGTATAATCCTATGCACTTTCCACTGATCTATATCATCTTTTTCTTCTAGTTCTGAAAAATAACTGAACTGTTCCTGACCTACTGGGTGAGGGGGTCTTGGTTTGTAAATGCTTTTTGATACCACTACTCAGGGAAGACCTGGGGGTAAATTTTGTGTAATGGGGAAGAATCTTTCCACTATGTATATCAAAATGAATTATTCAAAATATCCCCCCATGCAATGTAACGCAGAGTAACACAGAATAACACAGACATCCAGCACTGAATACAAAAAAAAAAAAAAAAAACATTCTGAGGACACCCAGCAGTAAGCAGCATAGTAGATGCAAGCACCTCTGGGTTTACATACAGGGAGAAATTTACTCAGAATCTAAACTTTCAGTCATAGTAAAGAAACCAAGAATTCTATGAAACTGGTGTGTTCAACTGTTATGTAAGAAAGGGTTTATACTCTGAGTGTCATAACAAACTCCCCCCAACTCTCATTAAAGTCACACAATAAAATTTACTTCTCATCTGTGTCACAATCAGAGGTAGATGCATGGGGGAGGCAACAGGGTTCTCTGCTGCCCCTTGCGGTCACAGATGTGGCATTGATCACGGCTGTCTATATTCCATTGGTCAGAGCTCAGTCCATGGTTCTTCTGCCTGAAAGGTCAGGAAATGAGTTTTCCCCCGTGCTCCAGAGAAGGTACGTGCCTGGGTAAACACACAGCAGTATCTGTGCTCCAAAAGCATAAACTGGTCAGAACTGAGATGGGAAGAGACACAGAAGAAAGCAACAAATATGTGAGAATCAAGGCGGAGAAAAGAACAAAGATCAGAACAGGACCAGAGAGAGACATTTGCCTGTTGAGCAGTCTGGTAAAAGGGTATGGACATTGATTCCAGAACTTTATTAGACAAGGTTAACTTTGTAACAAACTATACATGATTCTCATCTCATAGTTGGAGTCAATCATTCTCCATTACCCTGTTTTGCCGTCTCTATCAATTCTTGGGTTAAAGAACACTACCAGGGCCTGGGGCTGTGGCTAAATTGCAGTGCAAGGCCTTGGGTTTAATCTCTAGTATGCACTGCAAAACAAAACAAAACATAACGTAACACAACACAACACAACAAGACATCACACTAGCACTTCTAGCAGGAGGAGGCTGGTCTGGCAGAGTCTCTCTGGCAACTGAGGTCAAATCTCCTGCGCAGAAGCAGGAGGCAGGGAGAGGTCCGCCTTAACTGGTTCGGCTCATTCCCACTGGGGCACTGCACATTTCTCTTGGGAATCCTGGAAAAACTAGCAAGTGAGGAAAGTGTCGCCCTAAGGACTTTTCTGAAAAAAACACACCATGAAAACCTCAGGGAAGCTAAAAACAAATAATGCAGACCAAGGCCTCCACGCTGTTATAAAAAAAATTTACAAAGACTGAGCTTCATTGCTTCAAACCCAAATCCCGGTGAGCCTGGCAGCCACTCTATTTCAGGTTAAATATCCATTTGTCTGCCAGGCTTAATGCTCGAAATCATAGGTAATCTATGCTCTATTTTCTCTCCGGGTGCTGAAGTATGAACCTCTGCTGAGTGGAGAAATGTGACTCTCCTGAGGGAGGGCCTGTCTGTGTAGAAGGGCACACCGGGGCGAGAATGGGTCTAGGCTGAACAGTGCCTTCATGTTACTCTTGCATGTGCACAAGAAATTCAGAGCAGGAGGAAGAGCAACTCGGGTGGATCCATGTTTTACCTAACATGATATGAGACTCTACGTAATTGGCTGTCTAAAAATGGGAACCCACAAGGAAGCAACACCAGGGCAGTTGAAAGGCCCAGAAGACCTAACCGTTACTTGGCTTGGTAATCACAAGCACCTGCACAGCTCTGTCTCTGGGGAGGAGAGGGCAGCGCTACTGCCAGCTGACATATGCCTGGAGGAAAGACGGAGGGCTTCAGCCCTGAGCAGAAGAACTTTGGCACCGCTTTTGCACTCAGCTATCATGCCCAATTGCACCGTGCACAGGGCTGCCTGTCAGACTGTGCCGAGGTCTATGGCGTGGTTCCAGAGCTTACTGTCTGCCCTCTGTTGCCCTACCTGTGTGCTCCCGGAGGACTCTCGTTTCCACAACAACAGGCCCCACCCATGCGGGGTGCGTGGCCACCTGCCAGGTCCTGCCGATTTAGCCACCCCTCAGCCAGGCCCCTCCAGACCTGCAGTGCTTGTTCCCACCCAGCCAAGAGTGCTGATCATCAGTATTTCCTGCGTGAAAAGAGGAAAATGGTGACTCAGTGCATACGTGAATAAAAGGTAAATAAAAGCAAAGCTTTTGTAACCCATTCTAATTTTGGAAGTTTTCATTTCCTTCACTGCAGCTTCAGTACTTTAAGCTTACAGCAAGGAGAATAGAAAAACAGCTGTTAATTACTAGCTATGATTTTTTTTTTAAGCCATAGAACAGAAGTTGAAATGAAGATTTAAAAAAAAAACTAGGTATAGAAGCACGACGCATTTATTGAAATAATAGTGAAGAATAATAATTTCTGTGGGTTTTCTGTCTCTTAGTGTTGGGTTCTTCCGAAAGGCCAAGTCAGGAAAGAAAAGAGATGAGCTGTTCTGCGTGTTTACTGCACTCTGGAAGGAATGAGACTGCATAGCGTAAGCTGGACGTGCTAGTGGGCGCTTGTAACACCAGCGCTCTGAGAGGCCGAGGCAGGACGATTGCAAGTTCAAGCCCAAAGTGGGCAGTTTAGGAACTTAGTGAGACCCTGTCTTAAACTAAAAAGTAAAGACAGAAAGGGCTAGGGTTGTAGCTGAGTGCAAAAATCCTTGGGTTTAATCCCCAACACCAGAGTGGGTAGGGAGAGGTGGTATGGTACAGATGGGAAAGTCTTAAAGATTGTGACTTTTAAAAATTGCAGCTGGTTTCATGTTTACAGTCACTCAGCCTTGTAACTGAAAAAGCTATACTACTGATGTGTGCTCTGAAGGCACAAACAGAACAGCTTATTCCAATGCATAAGCAGGGCTATGAGGTACAGTAGGTTCTAAGAGCAATTACCCCTTATAGTTGCAAGGCCCATTGTAAGTATTAAACCTCTAGGGCTATTCCTTCTCTATCAGTTGTAGTTGCTAAGAGCAGGTGACCTTACAAACTATTTTAGCAACTTGTACTGCCTGGAAACATTCTCTTGGGAAACTTGAATGTTGGCACAAGAAATCTTTGTGCTCACTCTGTTTATATCCTGACTAAAACCTCTGCATCAAAAAGGGAAGCTTTTTCTCCAGACAAATACAACTGATGCAAACAAATGCCTATAGCTGTGAAGGTGTTAAAGTCATAATAACAAACTGCTTCCGCTTTGATAAGATGTACAGGTTCTGGAGTTCTCTTAAAAATTCCATTTCATTTCATATACGCAGTTACAGGCAGAGTAGGCAGGACTGACCTTGACTGGCCTCCCTATCAGAAGCTCAATAGGATTAAGTGGCTTGCCAATCTCACAAGGTAGGTAATTGGCATAAATTGCCTTGCAAATATTCTGACAAATAAGCGAGGAGGCTTTCTGTTCTACCATTCTGCTTCACTTTGAAAAAATCCTGTGGCCACTCATGCACAAGCCCCTGGAACATTCAGAGACTGATGAAAGGAATCTATTTTGGTGATTCAAGGGAATATTGAACTGCTGATATTGAGAAAAAGCAGCCAATGCAAATAAGTATGATATATTCATATATTCATCCATTTGAAAGAGATCTGATGGCAGGAATTTTCTCCAAATAAGGTAGCTTCTAGAAGGTTGCTGGCATCTGTGCAAATGCATGTCCTTCTCGGCATCCTCCATACCTAGAGGGCGCCACGGCTTCCTTGAGCACGAAGACTAGACACACGGCACAGGGAAGGGAAGTAGTTTCACAGGGGAGTGCCTGGCTCGTGCTCGCGTTTGTAATAGGTGTCAGAAGGAGAATGAGACCTTAGACCTTCAGACGCCACACCTGTCTGTGAGTCCTGGGGGGTTTCAATAACTGAAGCATCACTAAATTATACTCAGTGCAGTATATAAGCAGATGGGTGTCAGAAAGCCTTTTAGCAGGGTTTTAGAGCAACACAAATTAAAATCAAGAGCCTCTGGCTTGCTCAAGATTGTTTTTCTGACAGTGGGTCTTTCCCAAGTGTGGTTCACTGCAAATCAGCCTCCACCCTGCTTTGTCCTCCAACCTACAGCACTGGAGAGTTGGCCGGTGCTTGGTGTGGTGTGATGGATGGGGACAGGGTTTGGCTTAGGGCTCCCTGGGCTTTCTACATGGCTTAGTTTATCAGGCAGGGCACCATGTGAGTCCCAGAAAATCAGGCCAAAACAATCTTAACTCATGTAACAAGGAGTACAGGGGCTTTCTCAGAAGGCTTTCCAAATAGTCTATTGGGAGATTTGTTTTCAAGCTGCAGTCCAAGATCAAACCACTTATAGTTACGTCATCAGCTTTGCCCAAGCTGTCCCTGAGCTGTTGTCAGCAGGCTTCTTAAGGCCTGTGTAGGCTTGGGAATGGCCCGAGAGCAGGGCCAATAATAAGCTCTTGCTTATATCTCATCTCTGAGAAATTAATCAGGCAAAACTGTACCGAGGGATGCTCCTGTGGTTTAGTAAACGCTGTCATACACCACTCTGACCCCCTGAGGACTGAGGCACATGCCTTCCCAGAGGGCAGGAATGTGGCTGCTGGTGGACCATAGCTGAGTCCCTCCCCAGGGCTTGCTCTTGGTCAAAGGTCGCTGACTCATTCAAGATTACAGTTCCTTTCCTGGGAACAGCTTGTATCTGATGACTGCTCAGTGTAGGGTTCAGAAGATTGGCCCTTTCCCTCAATTTGGACATCACGGGAAGGCCACTGCTGCCTCACAGGTCCCTGGGGAACTGCCTGAGTCCTCTGTGCTACTGTACTGCAGTGCACCTTTGTCCCCTGCCAGGCCTGCCTCCCCACTCTTTCAGGTATCATTCTCTAAAGTATTGTCCGGTAAACCACCTACCTTGAAATCTTTGTTCTGGAACATTTTTCCCAGATAATTTGACTCACTACACACACACACACACACACACACACACACACACACTTTCCTTTTTTTGCTATCTTTGGGACCTTGATTTTTGCTATCCAATGGAGGCACTTATATCAACAAGTCCATATCAAATGGCTGGAAGGTGTCTTTAATCAAGGCAGTCAAAGAAATGTGCATTTATTCCCTGTGACTGTTGTAACAAATTACAATAAACTTAGTGGCTTAGAACAACATGCACTTGCTATCTCACAAGTCTGGAGGTCAGAAGTTTGAAATCAGTTTCACTGGGCCAATATCATGGTGTCAACCTGGATGTGCAACTTCTGGAGGCTCTAGTGGAAGAATCCTGTTCCTCCCCTTTCTAAGCGTCTAGAGTGGAAGTGTTTGCATTCCTTGGCTCATGGTCCCTTCCTCCATTTCCAGTGCTAGCAGCATGACATTTGCTACAGAGGTCTGGCTTTGTTCTACTACATCAAATCTCCTTTTGCCTTCCTTTTGGAAGGATGTTTGTTTCACCCTCTTAAGGTTTCTGCCACCTCCCAATAGCACAAAGCTGAGACTAAGACTAAGCCTATGACACGTGGGTCTTTGGAGGACACTTAAGATCCACACTACAGCAGTGTCAACACTCCAGTGCTGTAGGGTGGAGGACAGAGCAGGGTGGAGGCTGATTTGCAGTGAACCACACTTGGGAAAGACCCACTGTCAGAAAAACAATCTTGAGCAAGCCAGAGGCTCTTGATTTTAATTTGTGTTGCTCTAAAACCCTGCTAAAAGGCTTTCTGACACCCATCTGCTTATATACTGCACTGAGTATAATTTAGTGATGCTTCAGTTATTGAAACCCCCCAGGACTCACAGACAGGTGTGGCGTCTGAAGGTCTAAGGTCTCATTCTCCTTCTGACACCTATTACAAATGCGAGCACGAGCCAGGCGCTCCCCTGTGGAACTACTTCCCTTCCCTGTGCCGTGCGTCCAGTGCCATTGAGCATCACAGATGCACCGCCACCTGCTCCACATGTAAGCCGTGTACTCCTTCTTCATCTTTCTGCCCAACACAGGACATGCAGAGTCTGCCTGAAAGAACACAGCCTGTGGAGAAAAGCCCAGCCGTCTGTGTTGTGTGACATGGTCTATGATCACAGCAGTCTCAGTTTGTGCTCTACACACAAGAACAGGCACCAACACCCAGGGACATTTTGGTGTCTATGACCACCAGCTATTTGCTATTGAGATACCTACTTGGTGTGTGGCCTGTGGGAGGATGTGACCCTCAAGAAAGACTTCACATGGGGCTTTCCTTGTTTCATTTATATTTAGGGCAAATTAAACCTGCAGCTGTTTTTCTCAGTGGCAGGCACTGAACAGTAACCAAAAAGAAAAAGAAGTAAATGTTACTTTTCTCCCTAGGAGGATGTGTCCTCAAATTTGGGATGAGTTTAACTCTAACTAGTTCTTCTATACCTGGCTTGTGGGATGTTCACAAATGTTTATTGTTTTGGAAAACGTTCAGGAGGAGAAGACTTGAATTCTGATTCCAAACTTCAAAAAATTCTACATTTAAGTTTTTAAATTAAGAGATATTTCAAACAGAGAGAGGTAGAGCGATAAAACACATGACCATATACTTCTCCAGATTGACTACTAACATTTTTCCATATTTACTTCAAATCACTAATAAAAAACATTAAAGCATGTTATGGTTGATACATTGTGTCAACTTGGGGAGTCTAGAGGAGGCTGAGTGACTCAGCAGGAAGCCAGTGCACTTACTTTGTATACATCCGGAGCCTGTGGAAGAGGAGGGCATGGAGATTGTGTGAGAGGTTCACGCCTCCTGGGTGGGGGTAGACTTTAAAATGTAAGGGAAGGAAAGAGGTCGCTTGCTGCCATTCCTCCCTTTTGCTCTGGTTGCTTTTGCTGTGCTCTGCTGCCATGCACATTTAACCACTGCCATGTGCCACTCTGTCTCTGAGCCAGCCAAGTATGGACTGAAATCTCTACAAACTGTAAACTAAATAAACCTTTCCTTCCTTAACTTTGGGTGTTGGATATTTTGTCTCAGCAATGAGAAAAAAGTAACCAAGACAAAGCAAAAAGATACCACTAAAGCGACTGACCCCGTCATCTACATCACCTCTCCTTTTTCCCTCCATGGAAGAACTTCTATCAGAAATTAGTGTGTTCTTCTCATGCGTAACTCTGTGCTTTCACTAAATACTTAGATATCTCAAAAAAAGTTTACCACTATTTTATATAGATTCAAGGTTTACATAAGTGACATCATTTTGTGTGTGTTCTCTTGCAACTTATTCTTCTTACTCAACAGTATATTTTGGAAACCTATTCGTGTTGTACAAGTACAATGTAGAGCTGGTTCATTCATTTTAACGGTGACCTAGTACAGTGTACTTTGCTTCTCTATTTGCCCTTTGAGGAAAAATTAGTTATTAGCGTTGTGGCAGTGAACACACCTAGGCATGCCTCCTGGGCACGTCTGCCATGTCTTAGGGTAAGCACTCAGAAGTGCTAACTAGTGGGACCCATACTTTACCCCCTTCTTACCTAGAACAAAGAATTGAACAAAATGAGCTAATAAACAGTGGCAAAGTTTACTTGACAAAGTTAGTGAAGAGTGAGAGAGGAACTGGCTCTGTAGAATGAGCGTGGGGAGAGTAAAAGAGGGAAAATCAAGATAAAGAACACCGTGAAGAAAGCAGGGCAGGCTGTTGCGGTGAGGAAAACCACCATAGCAGGGAATATTCCCCTTCACCTTCCTCGGATTAACAAATTGCTTCTGTAAGTGATGGTCCCTATTTGAACAGCTAGAAAATTAGAAATACCAGGCCAGGGATGTAGCTCAGTGGCACAACGCCTGCCTGGAAAACACAGGGTTGTGAGTTTGATTCCTGGTACCAAAACAAAACAAAAACAAAAACAAACATATACAAAATTAGAAATTCCTATTTTCCTGCATCTTTATTACCTCTTATGGGGCTTCTTAATTATTCTGATCAGATAGATGCAAATATCATTTAATCATTTTAATTTACATTTTCTTAATTATTCACAAGTATAAGCATTCCCACATGTTTGCTAGCTTGTTTGTGTGTGTGGGACTGTATATGAGAGAAAGAACTATTCTTTGGCTCTTTCTGTAAATTTATAATTGTATTTTTCTGAAACTATTATTTGAGTTGCAAATATCTTCTCTCAAACTGCATCTTGCCTTTTTATTTTCTATTTTAAATAAATTTTAAATTTTACTATAGCCAAATTCATACATCTGTTCAAGATTTGTTTTTCTTTTATTTAATAAATCCATTCCTAATGCTATAACCTTAATATCTCCCGCATTGTTTCCCCCAAATTCTAAATTTTTTCTCTTTATACTTAAATCTTGGTGTATCTGGTAATTATGTTTGTTTCCATGATGAAATAAGTGATTCCTCTTAAGTTTTATCTTAAATTTGTTTTGGCTTTCACTGTTCTTACCCCTCCAGTATTTTAGGGCCTGCTGGTGGGTGTCCATGGGGAGGGTCCATCGTCAGGTATGTGTGCAGATATGTGTATATCTATAGTTTTCTCTCTGAAGCCTTGTAACTATATTTCACAACTTGTTTTTAAGATAGGATCTGTCTACACAGTTCAGGCTGGCCATGAACTCTCTGTGTAGCCTGGGATGGCCTTGAACTGGCAAGAATCCCCCTGCCTGGGACTACAGGCATCAACCACCAGCCCAGCTGCACCTCACAATTTTCATCTGCAGTTTTCCCCTCGTTGCAGTAGAGAAGTTTTTAAATCTCTGTTATGATCTCTCCTTTGGCTCATTAACTATTGAGAAGTGTTTCAAGATTTCCAAACATGTGGTTTCTTTTCTTTAGTTATATCCTGTCATGTATTTCCAATTTAGTAGCATTTTCTAATGGAATGTGAGATGTATGATTGATTCATTTGTTCTTTAAATACTGGTTTTATGGCCAAATATGTAATAAGTTTTTCAGTATGTATTCTCAAATTGTGAGAGACAGAGGATGTCCGCGTTATTAAATGTGTTGTTGAAATCTTTCATTGGCTTACTACCCTTGCTCACTTGTGCTGTTTAATATGGAGAATTGTGTTAGAATAGCCCACTCTGAATGTGGATTTCTTTTTCTAAAAAATTCTGGTTACTTGTGCTTTATATATTTTGAGATTACATTAAAGGTCCATGCTCAGAAGTCTCAGAATTTATTTTCATTTTCTCAAGGGACATGTCCTGGTGTATCTGTGTGGTAATCCCTCTTCTTCTTCCACTTGGAACTAACTCAGGGCCAGGACACTGATGCCATTGAGCGTCCCCCACCCTCTTGGCACAGGGGCCAGTTCACAGCCCACCCTTGAGAAGCAGACTTTGCTACCTTGGCCACGAATGCTCTCGATGCTCCCGCCTGGGCACCTCTTTCTTCGGTGTTTAGGGTTCTGGGGAAGAGTTGCACTTATCTGCTGCTTCACACATTTGGCCATCTTCCAGATTTGCTAAAATTAGAGAGTAAGTTTCATTTTTCATTTTTCTTCTTGTTTCTGGTTGCTTTCCAAGAGACATCGACTTTTCCTACAATCTTCACACTGGACTTTTGACTTAATGAAACTGAAAATGAACCAATAGCTCTGTCCTCTTCCTGAGCATCTTCTTATGTTGTATTAGTCCTATCATGCCCTTTTGTCAAATTCTCTTGTTCAGCCTTTTAGTTACACCTACTTCTATACGATCAAAAGTAATCATTACCATCACATTCTTTTGTGGTATTCTCGCTGACTTACTTACTAGTCTCTGTGTTCACGTTTGCTTCTCCCTTGTTATGCATTCTCCCAGAGCAGTGAGCTTGTGAACTTCCCTCAGGAGGGGGCTCTGAGTAGTAATTTATTGAACTCTTTGCTTGTCTAATGATGTTTTATTTTCTCTCATTCTTACAATTTATTTTAGCTGAGAAGAGAATTCTAGGGTGTCAAGAATTATTTTTTTGTTTGTTTGTTCTTTGGTACCAGGAATCGAACTCACGACCTTGTGCTTGCCAGGCAAGTGCTTGTGCCACTGAACTATATCCCTGGCCCAAGAATTAATGTTGTTTCACACTTTGAGGTTGTCTCATTATTTGTTTTGTTTTGGGGATGAAAAGTTCAACTGGGAGGTTAATTTATAGTTTTCTAAACTTTGTCTGATTTCATATTCTCATAAGTTAGGCAGATGTTGGGTCCAGACCTCTAGGGTAAGTATATATTTACATATACATTTTTACACGTATTATTGTACTAATGTGTACATAATATAACATGTATAAAATAGAAACGTCAAAGATGACATATATGAAGGAAACAGCTTAAAATCAAATTTGTTTTGTTAATAAAATAAAAAGCATTTACTTTTCTATCATTATTAATAGCTATAATTAATAACATTTTAAAAAATTAAATGCAATATAAGTGCTATATTAGTATTAAACACTTGATTTAACACCATTTTAACATAAAGCAATAGAAAGATCTATTCTTATGTTGTCTTATTTTGACACATATTCAGTACCTTTAGCTGTCAGTAACAGCAAAGAATTGGGACTACACAAAAACACGTAAGATACAAATGAGAAAAGCAGTAATTGCTCTCATTAAGTCATGATATTCCATTTTAAAAATCCTGTTTATTAAATACAGAAAATTTTTTTCTTAAATTTGGTTATTCTGTTGTTCGTTGTCCTTTGATATTAGTTAAGATACTTGGGATTTGTTGCACTGTTACATATTTTAAAAATATGTTCAGCTCTCTAAACTCCTCCCTTGGAAGAGTAGTACACAGGTTAGAAAACTGGTTCCAAATACTGTTTGTATTCTTTTCTTATTCTGAAAATATGAAGATATGAAAATTTCCCCTTCATCAGTGACATATTTACATTGTTTTTGTAACAAAAGCCACTCGGAGAATTGTGGCAATGTTTCATATCTCTAACAGCTGGAATCACTTTTCATAGCTCTTTCTGCCACTGGAGACAAAAGCTTCCATTCTGCATTTCTTTTACTGAAAAGAGCGCAGATGAGGACCGAGTTTCCCAGCACCCCAAGGGGCTCTGATACACCCTTTATCCACCCTTGAAGAGCTCAGCTGGAAAGTCAGGCCTTTGGGTAAATGCAGCTATACAATCTTTGCACACCCACTTTGTGGGAAACTGCTGTGCTGCCTCCAAGAAATGATGGCACTCACTGTGCTGGTCCACGTGGATGTCTAACGTTATCAAAAGGAAACAGTAGGACCATAAAGAATGTTTACAATTTTACCCATTTAAATATAATTTTTAAAAAAAGAATACATAGGTAGATGGGTGAATATATTTTGAGCTGATAGTCTAACCAATTTGGGAGTACAGAGAATTAGTGGTTAACTGTTAAGCGTGGTTCATAGCTGTGGAAAGAGCAACTACAAAGTAGAAGCTCATTATCTTTGTTGTGCACCCTTTCAAAGCACTTGAATTACGCACCTCAGCACGTGTTACGTTACATATGTGTACTGGCACCGCTGCTTCTCTGTACCTGCGGCTTTCATGTCTCTGCATTCAGCCAAACTTGGGTGGAAAATATGGAGAGGCAAAAACGCGCACGTGTACTGAGTGTGTACAGAATGCTTTCCTTGTCGTGACTGCCTACACCGCGTTGTAAAACAAATGCTTACATGGCATTTATATCATACTGGACATTACAAGTAATCAAGGGGTAAAGTATATGCATAGGTTACACTCAAATATTACATCACTTTATATAAAGGATTCAAGCACCTGCGGACTTTGGTATCTGTAGGGATTCTGGAACTAATCTCCAGATAGATAGATAGATAGATAGATAGATAATGTATATATTTCCTTTTTCATTTTCTCTTTTTATTTCAAAGAAAATAAAAATTAGAAAAAACATTAAAAATGATACAGAATTTCAAAACAATGCGATAGGAAATCAGTAATGGTTGTTATATTGCATATTGTTATCTTCAAAGTAGTTGTTCAGATTACGAGTAATAAATACATAAAATTGGTCAAAAAATTAAGCATTCCTTTCAATCAACCAATAGAAGTTCATCATACAATTAACTTAGCTATCGTGTGTGTGTGTGTGTGTGTGTGTGTGTGTGTGTGTTTCCCCTCCTTTCTTTGCCTAGCAGTTTCTTTCCCTTTCACAGTATCTATTGTACCTTTTCTTTTGGCTTCACTCTTAAAGGATAAATTGATCCTAATTCTTATATAATGAGAAGAGAAGTTAATTTCATAGCTCTCTAATCTGACCAGGACACTCAGAAACCTATCTTCCCAGAAGTAAATTTTCATTTAGGGTAGTGAACATAACATTAGTCAGAATTGCTGAGACCAGAGCAAGACAGTATATCCAAGCTGAACATAGAAAAGTCTTCCAAATGCCTAGCATAGTTCTGTGATGGAAATCAGACATTTGACAGGTCAGTGCATGGTTGGGAAGTTGAGGCAGAAGCCAGTGTGTTCTTCACTGAGAAGGCAGTGAGATTAGACCTGAATCAAAATTCTTCTTTCTGTGAAGTCTGGCTAGCGTAGGTACACAGAAAGCTCTGGGATTGGGACATCCCATCTTGGGGAGAAACAAAGCCCCAAATCCAAGGGAAGGAAGTTCCTATCTAAATCCTGAACCACTGACAATGAGGAGACAAAGAAAGAAGAGGGAAAACATGCTTGCTCTAATGAAGGTTCGATTCCCTAGAACAGAACCTTGTAACCGTATTTTCTCAGGGCCACAAAGTCTAGGCCCAATACATGGGTGGAGTATGAGTTTGGTCCAAGATGAATGAGCTTGGCCTCAACAGCTGCCACCGACTCTGGAAATGTATGTGTTGAAAGAATGTGAGCACTTAGACTATTTCTAGTTCCAGCTGCTCTGTGGTATTAATAAAGGTCTAATTGCTAAGACCACATGGAGTGGAGCTCGTGTTCATTTTCCCAACATGTAAAATGTGATTCAGAGGCTGACCTGTCAAGCCCACATCAGCTCCAGACTCTGTGCGGTGCAAGTATATTTCCTCACTGGCTGAGGCTTGCAAGCTTGATCAGTGGTCTCATTACAGCTCTTTGGAGCCTCATACTAGAATAAACATGACAGGTGATACTTCTCTCAAAAAAAATGTACCACGAAGTGTCTCCCAGACTCATTCTCAAGATAATACAGAAAACAGAAGTAGGCTTAGGAAACCTTCTTGCTCCACCCACTCACAAGTAGTGCTTACATATCTCTTCCAAATCCAGATGAAGTTTGCTGTTTTATTACTTCATGGTACTTCAATATATATTCACAAAAGTCAGTCATCAGTTGTCCCAGACTGAAAATACTAAAATCCATAAATGGATATTTTAATATATGCCCAGTGTTTTATGAGGAATCTCTTTCCCTAAGTTTATTAACTTTTAATTCTTTTTACTGGCTTGTGAAGGGCTTTCTTGGATAGTGTTTTGTTTGTTGTTGGGTTTCCCATGCAGGTTTGGGATTTTAGCACATTAAGCAATGCTTGTGAGAGATTCCATAGAAATATGCCTTACTGACTTGGCACTTGAGCCCAGGGACCCTTACATCCCTGAGTTTTAGGAAATCCAGGGCACTGACAAGTTCTGTGACAGTGATTAAGAGGCTGAACTCTGCACCTCGACCACCTGGCTTTAAATCATTGTTCCACTATGTATAGCTATGTAATCTTGGAGAAGGTCTCAAACTATCTGTGCCTTATCTTGCTTATATGTAAACCAGGAAAAAGTATAGTCCTTCTTCAGAGGATGGTTGTGAACACTAAGTAAATAAATATGAGTTAAATGCTTTGCAGTAAAGGTTAGTTGTTTTTACTGTGTTCACAATAAAAGCGGGGTGTTAATAGTGTCATCTAGAAAACGAGCATGCAGTTCAGCAACTTTTTCTAGTGGAAGCCCAGTAAATGAATGCTGGACGTGTACAGGTGTCCCTCCACAGATTTCCACTGTCTCCAGTGTGACCAGTATATAGTTGGCATGAAACGGTAAAACAGAAAAATCAAGTACGGTTTCTACTACAGGAAAGACAGAAGTTCCATAATGCTGAATAGGCAGTCCGTTTGAAAGAGGCACTGTGCCTTTGAAGAGTCCTGGCCCACTACAGCCAGAGGTAGCTCAAAGAGAGACAGATATCTCTGTTTCGTAGTGAGCTTGGCAAACACCCCATTCAGATGAAGAGGACAGATCATCTTTTAGTTAAGTGGATAGCAGGAGTTCAGCAGTGCATGAATCTGTAGGGTAGTTAGTGGGAAAGATAGAGAAATTAGATGAAGAATGAGCTTTGAGTCGAAGACGGGTGGAACTGCTGGAAGAGACAATTGGTACAATTCACAGCTACAGCTAAGAACCGATGTCAAATCAGAACAACGAAAGATCATTCAAACACGGCCACATTGAGATGTGAGCTGAGGAGAAATATCTGCTTGGAAGGGACTGTGAGATGACTGTGGGGTGCTGTGATGAGGCACCAGGTCCCCCAGTGGGAATGAGAGCAAGAGCTACTCCCAAGATGCCAGCACAGCCTCAGATGCCAGGCTCCCCTGGATCGCCCTGGCTGAGCACTCAGGACAGCTGGTAACTGGGCAGCCCAGCCCTGAAGTTCTCTTCTCTTCAGATCTCCCCACAGAGAAACGAGAGCCACTAGGGCTCCTGAGGAGACCACCTGAGGTTTGGCCTCTCCCTGTGCTCCCCGCTGGTTTCTTCCTCTCCCTTACCCAGATGAGGATCTTAAAAGTGCTTCCTCATGGACAGCTTCGTGCTGAGCTCCGTCTCAGACTCCCTGAAGAACTATGATTCTTTCCTAATCAGCATGAGCTCTTTCACCTTCCATAGCAGGTGGTTTGGGGCCACATGACAGAGTTCTGGAAAAGAGATAAAGGGCAGTGAACTGGCTGTTGTGACTGTGATCACCCAGCACACTCTTCCCACCATGGTACTCATGAGGACAAGATTTGCAAAGTGGCTGCAAGATGTACAAGTATGAAAATTAAACCTTTGGGCTGGGGATACAGCTCAGTTGCACAGTGCCTGCCTGACAAGCATGAGTTCAATTCCAGATACCAATGAATAGAAAGGGAGAAAGAAAAAAGAAAGAAAGAAAGAAAGAAAGAAAGAAAGAAAGAAAGAAAGAAAGAAAGAAAGAAAAAGAAATTAAACCTTCATTGTATCAAATCTGAGATGTGCCATTGTTTTTTGTTTGTTTTCTTAACAAACACAAGTCTAACTTACTCCAATTTTATCTAATGCATGCATATCACTTAAGGATTTTTCTGTAATCCAAAGTGAGAAGCAAACAAAAATATATATTATACAAGTATATAAATACAATACAAATAAGTATATATATACACACACTATTCAGTATATATATTAATATCGGAACAGGCTCTATAATATTAGTCTGTGCCTATACATGCATCATTTAGCTATTGGGGAAACGTAACATAGTTCTTCTCCATTCATAGATTTTGTTATTCTCAATAATATCTCTAGCAAATCCTTTGGTTGTATTCATAAATTTTAGTTATTCTCAGTGGTAATATTTTCTAAGGCATCCTTTTTTGTGTCTTTAACAGTCTCAAGTTAAATCAACCATCCAATTATTTTAACAAGTAAATCTGCACAGATAGTAAACAACTGAGCATTGTAGTCAATATTCTGATGCCCAGAATAAAAACATTCTAACAAATATAAATATAAATCAATATATATGAAAACACTGATTTCTTTTAACCAGCATTAATTAAACATCCAGTATATGTATTGCACCTGGAGCTCTGCCATATGGTAAAGATTTCCCAGCCTTGGGGAGCAAATTGGCCAATGGGAGAAGCCGCGCTGCACCAAGCCTGACACCATGGTTCAGTGGTTGGGGGGCTGCTGGTGTGCAGGTGGTGGCAGAGGACTCCTCAGTGCTGCCTGTGCAGGGCCAGGGAAGAAAACGAGGGCGGTTGGGGTTGCCCAGGCACATGAAGGGAGGGAAGGCGTCTCAGGCAGAGACCTGTGAAATAGCCTGATGCGCTCAGGACAGGATCTAGCTAGGTCCTTTGCAGTACAAGGAAGGACAGGCATGAACTTGGAAGGAGGCCCCTGTTGGTTCCTAGGAGCATACATGTGTGATGCTGTAGGATTTGGACATTTCCATTTATTCTTTATTTATTGCCCTATTTATTCTGACCCATTTCCTACTGCTCTTATGTATTCTAACGTAGATACAGTTTATTTCCAAGAGGTAGAGATTATTGAAGCGTAAACCTCAGGCATCATCAAAACTAACTTCCTATAGTTCATGCTGGACTCTGAAGCCCTGGCCCCAGTACTATAGGCACCTGTCCCTGGGCCACCAAGTGGCCCCCAAGTGACTTTCAGGGTCTCAAGATGCTGTCTCACGTGTATTATCAGATGAGCAACTCTTCTAGTTTGCCAAATCTTTAGTAGTTTTTTGCACTGAAAGGGCCCAGGAAGCTCTTCAGGCTGAGGTACCCAGGGTGATCTCGCTAAGCTGCGTCAGGAAGGTGTCTGACACCTTCGAGAAGGCGTCTGCTCATGTGTTTTTGCTCAAGGCCCTTCTTCAAGATGCCATTGTACTAAACCACAGCCTCAGCCACACACTGCCCCATGCCCAGGACTGTGATGTCCTCTAACAGCTCTTAAGCAACTGGTGAGAGGACAGACACCTACTACCCTTCAGTTCCTACTGCTCCATTCCAGGAATGAAGCCCCCTGCCTTTAACTTCCAAAGCCCAACAGAGGATTAACTAAACCCCATGGGCAGTTTAGGGAAAATGGAAGGAAAACTTGGCCTCATGAATGAATACTTCTGTGACCAAGACACGGTGGCACATTCCTATAATCCTAAGTATTTTAGAGGCTGATGTAAGAGGATCAAAATTTCAACCAGCTTAGGCAACTTAGCAAGACTTTGTTCCAAAAATAGGAAATGAAAAGGTATATCGTTCAGGGATGGAGCACTCCTGGGTTGCATGGAATCCTGGTGCTGGAGAGAGAGAGAAGGGGGAGGGGAGGGGAAGGGAAGGGAGGGGAGGGGAGGGAAGAGATTTGGTTTAAGAGAAAAACTCCCTTGTTTTTTGAGTTTTAGGCCCAGAGAGGCAGAAACTGCTCCTGCTACAGAATATTCACGCTCTCATTTCCTTAGTAATAACATCACCCTGGTTTATTAAGAATTACATCCCAGTACTCAGGAGGCTGAGGCAGGAGAATGGTTTCAAGTTCAAGACCAGCCTGAGCTACAAAGTGAACTCAAGGCCAGTGTGAACTGCATAGCAAGACCCTGTCTCAAAAAGACAAAAAAAAAAAAAAAAAATTACAAAATTGTTATGGTTGATACATTTTGTCAACTTGGGGAGTCTAGAGGTTTGGCTAAGTGATTCAGCAGGAAGCCAGGGTGCTTACTTTGTACACATCCTGAGCCTGTGAGAAAGGAAGGCATGGAGACTGTCCGAGAGCTACACGCCCCCCGGGTGGGGGTGGGCTGTTCACAAGGTAAGGGAGAAAAAGAGGCTGCTTGCAGCCATTCCTCCCTTTTGCTGGTTGTTTTTGCTGTGCTCTGCTGCCGTGAAGTTTGCCCTCTGCCATGTGCCTCTCTGCCTCTAAAGTAGCCAAGTATGGACTAAAACCTCCACAACTATAAGCTAAATAAACCTTTCCTTCCTTCATTTTGGGTGTTGGGTATTTTGTCTCAGCAACGAGAGAAAATAACCAAGACAAAAATGCAAAGGTAAAATAAATCTTTATTTTTCAGTACCTAAGCCAGCTGTGGAAGTGCTTGAGGACTTCAGGAAGGCAAGGGAAAATAATGTTGGAAGCTTCATCTTGACATACTCACTATTTTTCCCTTTACTACTTTACTCTTTCCAAGCCTCTATGTGGATGTGATGGCTGGAACTCTAGCAGCCATCCTGTGATCTTGAAAATGAGCCATTCAGTGAGACTAAGTAAGCAGAAAGATATAAGGAAGTCTACGACCTTGGGACCAAGGAACTGCCTGAGTAATTCTGTATGCTTGCTTCTAGGCTTTGTCATAGAAAAAGAAGAAAATTTTATGTACTTAAGTCATTGTTTCTGATTTAACTTAATTCTGATATAATTTGGTCCTTCGTGGGATGATTGACTGTGGGATTTCTCTTGTCTAAAGTCACAGCCCCAACCCTTACCACCAGAGGGTAGCCTAGCCTTTTGGGTCTCAGCTTAACAATTCACCACCTCATGGATACAGACTCAGTACATTCTGTGTGACTCCTTTGAAAATGCTAGTGTGCTGGTGACAGTGATGGCTGAATCTGGCTGAGTTGCAGCAGACTCCTCCTATTCCTCTGTCCAGATCCTCAGCTCCTGCAAGCACTCCCAGAACAAAATAAGGTATGCAAAATAGTGCTGACTCCAACAAACCACAATTTGTTTTTCCAAACAGAAAAATGAATTTTAGGTCTAAACCACATTCAGGTTAACAGCAACTGGACACTTTTCTTGTTTTTTTCCCCACAAGAAAAGACTTGCTTTATATTTGTATGAGTAAAAATACCCTCTTGGTGACTCGAGTAAAGAGATTCTTCCCTGAAGTGATTACTGAAACTTCCACTTCTTACAAGGTAGAAAATCACTTGCAGGATGTTACAGGCTATTTTTGCAGTTTGCACTTACCAAAACTTCAAAATCTCTGGGCAGCAAGTTTCAGTCATTAATGGTCTCTACCAGGGCAGTCATTCACCTAATTCTCACTTGAGCTAAGAGCAAGTTGCCCTCTCAAAATGAAAGTACAGGACTAAGTCTATTAAAAAACACACACACACAACTAACCCACCCAGGAGTTTGTGGTGTGAGAGGTGGTTGTAAAACAACCCTCTGTGGAGAGCTTCTGGTCACATCATTCGGTACCATCTGAGCTCCGCTTGCCCCTCCAGCTCACCTCCCAACACTGTAGAGCTGACCCGGGTCAGTTTGTGGAGAGCTAACCTCATAGTCTTTGTTTCCTTCCTGTACTGCCACAATAGATAAGAAGAAAAAAAAGTGCTACACAGAGCTTACCCAGCGTGCTTGACAATCACTCATATCTCCTGAAAGGCCATATGGAAAATGTCCATATGTAGTAGAATGAGTGATCACTGGGCAATTTCAAAGTCAGAGAAAGGACCAAACCAACTATTCACCAGAACAAAGACAGGTATCTCCCTTAGGAGAAAGTACACTTGAAATCATAGGATTGAAATCATAGGATCCCCTATTAAATTGATATTTTTTGCAATATTTGAGACCTATTTATAATAATAAATTATTTGATATTTATCTGAAATTTAAATAAAGTGTCCTGGATTTTTCTGGCCATCCTAGTCAGGGTTAAAGAATCTGTTCTTTGTGGAGGGTAAGGGATTAGGACACCAACATACTCTAAAATCTATCAGGGGGACTTCCCCAAGGAAAGTCAGTGATTCAAAGCAAAACTGCCACAAACCACTGGGCCTTATTCATAGGTTTCTCAAAGTAGCTCATGTCTTCTTGTCATTTACCTGCACAGTGTCAGGGGCTCTCCCAGCCCTAGTTTGTTGGAAGTTCAGTTAGGCTTGATGACCAGCTAGCTAGCCAAGGAGCACTGAGGGGCAGGTTTTAGGCCCCACCGCTCTGACTCAATGTTGTGTACAGTAAAACAAACATTTGCCTTGGGCTGGGATGCCATGTGTCCTTTCGTTAGAAAGACAATAACAAGACAAACCTTGCCACCTCTACACCGGACTCTCCATTGTCTTTCAGAGGGCAACCTACCCAAACTATGAGATAAGAAAAAGCTTAGTTTGGGGTCTTCCTTGAGTTTACACACTCTGGAATGCTCCTTCTAGTAGATCTTCCAGGAACCTTTTTCTCAAAGTGGTACTTAGTCAAAATGTATGGTCAAAACCACTGGATACAGAAATGTAAGGTTATTCCTTTACTAGACCCAGGGAGGATCCATCTGGGTGAGGCCATAACATGTCATTTGTAGTCTGCACATTAGACTGTCTCTTTGTCAGAGAGAATTACAAAAGTCATTGCCTCCTTCATTCTAATGCCCTCTGACATTTGCCTCACCATTCAGTGATGTTAGAGGTTTCATTAACCTTAACTCTCTTGAGTTTCCTAGGGAGGCATCTGAAGATTTAGGCCCCTCTCTGGAATGTGTTCTTGTCCTGGTTCTCCCCACTCCTGAATTGGTTCACTGACCCTCAGGTTTGAACCACACCCCCAACCCCCATTACCTTTAGGTCTTATCTGAATTGTTACCAACCTCGCTCTGAAAACCCCACAACAGAATGTCTCCTTCCCTGATTCATATCCTTCTCCCTCCTCAAGCATGGTCCCAAGTCTGTCTTTCAGTTTACGAGCACCTTGGGATAGTCAGAGATACCCGCTGCCCTTCAGATTTTCTAAAAATACACGGTAAGTATTGCTCCTTCTAGTCACAATTCCATTGCAATATTCCCTGTAGTCTGAGCTACAGTTGTACCAGGCCTTTAAATCATGGACCTATTACACTGGACCCTGTGATAGTCGATTAGTTGTGTCAACTTGAGTAAGAAACACGGAACTAAACTGGCTCGGCCTAGTTCTGGGTGTGGAAGACCCACGGTAGCAGGACTATCACCAGAATGCCATAAAAAGGAGCAAGGAGGGAAGGGTTTCTTGTCTTTGGAGGAGCCCCAGTCTTTGCTCTCATCTAGGATGCCATCTCCTGGCTTCTAGACAGATTTTTCAGCTTCTGACACAGACCCTTCACGCTTCCATTGCACACTTCCTTCGGCCTCCTGATATGGATTCACACAGCACACTACCCAGAGCTGCAGGCCTTCCACTGGACCTGGGGCACAGACGTACCTTTTGTCCTCTTCCACACCCATCTCTGTGGGTGGCCGTTGTAAACCACTCTTTTTTACAGCTTGTACTATAGCTTGTATTTTTATTTGCGTTATAGCAGTATTTTTATAGCTTGTATTATATCTGTTTTTCTAGTAAGCATTGACTGATATAGGCCTCTATACTGTCACAGGGATACCACGACCTGAAGCCACCTGGAGAGACATTTGATTTCTCACAGAGCCCTGTGACCACATGAACAGAATTTCCATCCCAGAGCAATCAGCAAGGAGAAGAAGGAAGACCCATTAACAGACGTTCCCTTGAAAGACCCAGAAGACTCCAAGATGGTAAAATTACTAGGTTCAAAGTGTATCTTCTGCGGGAAAAGGGATGCAAATGGAATTACTTTTTTCTCATCTACTTTTTCATAATTCGTAAGATTCAATTCCATCATCTGATTTTTCTTTGTTTTCTCTACGATTATTCATTACTAACCACCCTCGCTCACACTATGGGTTTCCCCCAGGGACCTGGCTTCTGTGGACTTCTAATTTTGGCACATACTGTCCTTGTAGCCTAGAAAGTCTTCTCTCACCCTTCTTGCACCTGACCTACCAGTAGTCCTCTTCCTCTGAATAAATATTGCCTCCTTACCTAGGCCACCAGATCTCCTTGGCAGAGCTTCTTAAAGTCTAGTACACATAAGAATTGCCTGGAGAAGCTTTTCAAAAGCAGATTAAAAAAATAGATCCCTTCTTACCAACTCTGGCCCCTTCCACCAAATTCTGATTATGTAAGACTCAGATGGACCCAAGGATTTGTGTTTAAATAAGGCTATGGATAGTTACAATTGTGGCAGTCTGCAGTCCACACCTTGGGTGCCACTCAAATCACCCCCATCTCAGTGATCCCACAGATCCCAATAGGTGCGCTATCAAAACACAGAATTGTTAATATCCCTTAAATGAAACATTGCTAACACACACAGACAGATTGTATCCACCTTACAGATTTATGTCCATCTTATTTATTATTGAATTCTTTCAATGAGGACAAGAGTTATCACATTTAATTGTTCAGTAAATCCATATTTCTGAGGAGGGAGAAGAAAAGGGGATCTTCCCATACCGAGAATCTTCCACATAGGAGCACTGGCTCAAAGAGGAATCCAGAAAGTACTGACTGTCACCTTTGGAAGAAAGGTCTAGACAACCATGGTGGTAATTTTGAATGTCAGTGTTTATACTACCTCTGGCATTTTTATGGAAAAAATAATATATGAATCAATATTTTAATTATATATGGTAGGAAAGCTTTGCAAGTAATTACATAGCCACAATAATGGACACAAACAAGAATTCATTCATTTTCCATTCTGAGTACCCCTGCTGAAAAGGCGTGGCTGTGAAATCATATGTGGGCAGAGCAGAGGTTCTGAAGTCACACAGACCTAAATTCCAGGCCTACTAATTCCCAGATCGATGCCATTGAGCAAGTTAACTTAACTGTTTTAGGCCTCAGTTTCTTTGTAGAAGAGAATGGCACCCTTGGAAGTAGCAGAATGACATAGTTAAGAGGATAGACTACCTGTGCTTAAATCCCAGCTGCATTACCGTGAGAAATTTATGTGACCTCTAGGTGCCTCAGTTCCCGCATGTTAAGGTTGGTTAAAAGATGGTTGTATTGAATTGAATTGAACTATGTACAGTTGCTATTTTATAGGTGATAAATAGTTGAATATCAATAATTTCAAGTGATTTAAACTAATACCTATCTCATAGAGTTATTTAGATAATTAAATGAATCTATGTTAGCCAATAGGCTTTAACTGATATCTTACATATTAAATACAATTCCAGAGTTACCTCTTACTTGCATAGTTAAGTTTGTTGAGGAGTCAAATGAGCATGATGATGTGATAGACATACATGGGAACATTGTAAGCCTTCCATAAAAGGCTGCTCATCCTAATTTTTCATATCTGCCATAATACCTTCTTAGGAATATCTGACTTGAAAATTACTAATCTTTTCAAATGGCTGCCTGCACATTCCCCTCAATTCTTCCAGCTCCTAAGCATACATAAGCTCATTAACATGAAGTTTAAAAGCAGGCAGTGGAAGCTCCCGACTATGAAGGGCCAGGAGAGGTTAGGAGAGGACAGTGGACGTCAGAGAGAGAGAAGATGGTGGCAGGGAAGCTGTCCAAGTGTTGGCTTTCTGTCTCTCATAATTTAAAATTGAAACATAAAATTAATTAATTTACATAAATCATAATTAAATATTCAAACTTTTATATGGTTAAATATAATAGAGTCCCTTAGCCAATCTGGAGTATTTTTTTCACATCCTTTTTTTTTTTTTTTTGAGACAGCGTCTTGCTATGTAATTGAGACCGGCCTTAAACTCAAATGCTGGGATTATAGGTGTGAACCACCACCTCGAGCTTTTTTTCTCATATCCTTGAAAAGTCTATTTTTCCTTTACATTTCAACATTCTCACTATTTTATAGTTAATCACATGTGTCTTTAATATAGCTTGTTTCTCTATCTTCTTTCTGAGCAACTGGGCCCTAATAATCTCTTCTTCCCCTTTTTCCCAAAGTTCTCAGGATGGTAGCAGATCTACTTCAGCCTTGAGGGTAATAACTTCTTCCAATATTTATTAGTAACCAGGTTGGCTCAATGTTTTGTATTTCTCTTCCAACCTTTTGACATCTGTGAAATATTCCCCTATAATAAATCTCCTCGGTTTGAAATACCTAACATGGTTTCTATTAGTATATATTACATATATTAATTTTTAAAGGATATATTTCAATGCAAATTGTAAGGCTAAGTATTCATATATGCATGTGAACTATATGCATCTGATTGATCTTCCTTTATTCTGATGTTTGTACTCATCTGAAATTTACTGAGCATTTAAGTTTGTACCAAAAAAAAAAAAACTGTGTTTCTACACATGGTAAAAAAAAAAAAAAAGGAAAAAGACAGTTCTTGTGTTAGAGGAGGTTGGAGCAGGCTTGCTGTTGGGACTGCAGAAAAGACAGAGATCACAGTGAGCCAGGAAATTAGGGTGTGGCAAAACTGGCTGGGGAAACAAATATGACCTGTTAATTACAAGATCCTAGGACACATGTGAAGAACAGTTCCCAAAGTCCTTCATGGACTTCTCATGAGAATTTGAGCAGGATTTGCAATAAGATGGCCTAGACCTTACATCAGGAGATGCACACCTTACAAAACCTGGTAGTCTTTATTTGGTAGTTCTTCTAAAAGTCTTTTAGAAGACTACCCAGTATCAACAGTGCCACTGGGTCACATGAGGACACCCCTTCTCATCCGTGGCACATGAAGTTAGGAAAACCTCTCTAAGCCACTCCATATGCACAGCCATAAAGGAGACAGAAAAGATAGGAAGATACTAGAATGAAAAAAAATGCGTAAGATAAGACCAAGACCTAGAAAGTAGGGGTTTCTCAGGACCCTTAAATGTTTCTGTGGTTGGAGAAGCATTGGAGGACAACAGCTAGAGCTGGAAGGGTAGACAAACGGTCAAACCATGAAGGACGGTGCGTACCTCGTTTAGGAACTGGCAGTAGAAAACCAGAGAAAATGGTCACACCAGTGGTCACATAGGAAGACGGTGCTAACTAAAAAGAGAAGGGCAATATAATTTCTTGAAGCTAGCAAGTGACTAATAACATGAGTTGAAGTATTAATGGCTCCTTTTCTGTTCCCTAAATGTTTAATGAATATCCACTATATTTCAAACTATGAAATTAATTCTGGAAGCATAAAGTTAAGTGATTTACATATCTTCAAAGAGTCCACACTCTAATAAGAGAGAAAGAATCTAAGATAGTTGTGATAGGTACTATCAAAATACAAAAGAAGGCACGACTAAGCAGAAGAAAATAGATCTCACACAGGAAGTGCTATTGCATAGTAATACATGCTAGATAAAACAGCAAGAATATGACTTTCAATTAAAGAAAGCACCATTTACATCAGTGTGGGGATAAAATAGTCTTACTGTGCTCAGAGGACGGCAATAAATCTGATGATCTATTTAGACCCCAAGGTGTACAGGCTGGTTGGAGATGAAGTTCAAAGTTTCTACTATGTAAGACCTTATGAACTTAGTTGACAATGGAACGTGTTTTCTAGGTGACAAGGAATGACTGAAGTTTTTTTTAAAGGGGTGGTGACTGATGAAATAAGAGTCATACTTTAGAAAATTATATCTGGAAAATGGAATTCAAGAAAATAGACCTGCAGCATGGAGCTAGGTATCATATGAGGTTGAGGCAATTGCTCAGGAGGAAGCTGCCAAGGTCTTCAATTAAGACAGAAACAGTGGGATGGAGAGGAGCATGTCAAGTCTGGGTTGATAAGCTTCAGCCCAGCAGACAGCTCCAATAGTGCCCAAAGAATGCCTTAAAATATGATTCTATTCATCTTTCCCAAAACTCCATTAAAATCTGTTAACTGTGTTTTGAAATCTATGCCCTAAAACAGCAGACTTTTATTCCAATCTTTTAAAAAATATTTAGAGAAACAGACTGGATTACTAAAAGAAATGCTAAAGGAGGAACACAAGGCCATGATGCAGCAAGGAAATATGCTATTGGCAGCAGAGAACATCTTTGCACAGAACAGATAGGGAGGCAGGGGTGCAGAAGTGGAAATAAACTAATAGTAAGAGGATATACTTAGAGCAATTTCTTTTCCATTTCTGACTGACAGGAAAAAAGAGAGAAGAATTCTAAGAGCAAAGAGTCAAGAATTTCAAAGGCAAACACAGGACCTTGGAAACTGACATATGGAAATGAGGCAGGCTGGGTTGAAGAACATGGAAGAACATAGTTTGCGAGAGGGACCCAGTTGCTCTAGACAGCTATTGTCATATGGAAATGTACTGTTGCCAGGTCTTGTGATTTTTCAAGAGCAACCAGACATCTAGCTATTACTATAAAATCATCCACTCACTTCAGGGTGAGCAACAAATTCCAACTTTTTCCTAAATATCATATTGGCCAAATAAAATACCTTATGGCTGTATTTGGCCTTTGGGTGGCCAATTTACAACCTCTGATCCAGAGGGAATTGTAAGGCACTACTTTGACTAAATCTCATCAACCCTGGTAGAAATGCAGTTTATCTCTGCTAGAACATAATAAGTCATGGAATTGTACCACTTCCAAAAAAATATTCTATTAGATCTGCCATGTCCCAGTGTGGCTCTTGGAGTTCCTAGGGGGAAGGTTGGTGAGAAGTTGGGAAAAATAAAGATAAGGGACAAAATCTGAGGTCGGGGGAGCCCTCTCTCTCCAGATGGAAGAAAGAAACCTGCTTAACCCCTGTAGGGGAGTTAATTTTTACATTTGACAAAGTTAATGTCACGTGGCATAGTCTTGCCTAGCAACTAATGGCTTGGATTGTCTCAGGCTTGGTGTTTCTCTGTACTGAAACAGCTTGATCACATGGCTTTCACCAAGTGCTCTTTGCTATCAGAACCTTGCCTTGCCCCCGCATGTATGATTTCTAGCCTCAGCTGCTCCCTATAATGGCCACTGACACTGTTTGGAAAAATGATACGGAATGATACTTATATACACAACTGTATCTTGTGTGGAAAAGCTTTACCAAGCTAAAATGGAAGGAAAATGATTTTTTGAAGTATCCTCTAATTTACATCTTTGAAATATTAGGGTTGAAGGAGAATGACACCTTGGAAAAGATCTGTCTTAGTTACATTTTGCTGATTGCAGAGACAAAATACCTGACACTCAGAATTAAGGAAGGAAAGGTTTATCTAGTTCACAGTCTGTAGAGGTTTCAGTCCATAAACAGCTGGCTCCAAGGCAGGGTGGCACATAGCAGAGGGCAACTGTACATGACAGTGGAAAACAACAAAAGCAGTAAGTGTAAAAGTGAAGGTGAGGCAGCAAGCAGGCTCTTTCCCTCCCTTACACTGTATGCAAACTACCCATCCCAGGGCAGGTGTAGCACTCATACCCATAATGCCAGCATTGGACCATGAACCAATCATGAACTGTAGAAGCCTGTCCCATGACTGAATGAGGCTTTGGGGGCACATTAAGACATAAACCATAACAGATTATAATCAAAAGTATCTTTTAGAAACTAGTACTCATGATTAAGGTCAATTATTTCAATGTCTATCCTGGATAATATATAAAGAGTCCCTGTGAATCAATAATATGACAATACCACATAGTCCATGGACAAGAATATGCATAATTTGAAGCAAAAACAAAAACTGTAGGCTTTCTTACCTATAAAATGTGTGATTTCCCTTATTATGTAAGAAATCAACTTATTTTTCAGCTTAATGTTGGAAAAGCTATGTAAAAAGAAATTTGCCTAATATATTATGGAGACAAAGTTATTGGGAAATTACCATTGTTATAGATTGTCAGTGAAATTTTTTAAATGGCATAACTGCCAAAAAGATAAAATAGGTACGATCCATTTAAATAAAAAATATATACCTCTTAACCCAGAAATTTCTAATTGAATAATTAAATACAAATTTTACTCAAAAATTTGTGGAAGAAATAGGTGCATAAGAACATTGATTATAGCTTCATTTATAATAACAAGTGATTTGAAATAAACTAAATATCATTGATGTGAAAATAAAATAAATAGCAGTATACACAAATAATAAAATACATTAAAACCATTAGAAAGAAGCAATTCTGTATTACTGAAAAGGACACCTTTTCATATATTAAGTGAAAGAGTGAGGTTAGTAATTATAAACTGTGTAATGTTTAGGATCACATAAATAAATGTTTTATATTTTCAGAAGGTTTGAAAAGTAACTTTTAAAAAAGAATGTATCCAGGGAGGTTGTCTGGTAAGAGGCAGAGATGGGATGAAATTAGCTTTGAGCTCTATACCCTTTTGTATGTGTTAAATAGATCAAGATAGAGACATATATCTGCACATTATATATATGATATATAAAAATTACATTTTATAATTGTATAATAGAAGATATATTATTATACTACCCATTAAAAAGCAATTTAATGCCAGGCACGGTGGCATATGCCTGTAATGCCAGCACTTGGGAGGCTGAGGCAGGAGGATCCTGAGCCTGTGTGACATAGTGAGTTTAAAGCCAGCCTAAAGCATACTGTAAGACCCTGTCTCAAAAATAAATGAAAAATCTTGAGAAAAAGTCCTAGGAACTAAAAAAAAATCACAAACTTACTCTCAGCTTCTTTAGAATCTCCTTTAATTTTTGAATTCCAAGGTCAATCTTCGGTATCAAATTACTAGTAACTCTACCGCAACTTTGGCCGTGGAACTAATTGTAGTACTTTTTCCTTTACTAGCTCAGATTCAGATTCAAACTATTAGCTATTCTATCCAACATGCTGGTAAAATACATCCAAAGCCACAAATATAAGAAAAAAATATCAGACCTAGTTTGTCTGTCTAGAGTTCTGAGTCATTTCTTTTCAGAAAGTTCAGACAGCTCCTTAACTTTTCTCTGAGTACTATCTTTAAGTTAAATAAAATGATAAAGCAGACTTTTAAGTGACAACAAGCAAACCAAGGGTCTGGTATACAAAAAGTGGAAAATCTGTGAACTTTTAAAGTCCCCAGTGTGTACAAGTACAGACCCTCTTCCACATGCACAGATACACACTTAGAAAATTCCATTAATTTCAAAGTCTAGTAAATTTTAATAAGGAAGAGAAGCAAGGTTATTTATTTGTTATACAGTATTATAAAGACTTCATTGAGAGAAAGTCTTGGAAATGTTTAGATACTTAAGTAACTAAAACATTCACAATAATTCACCAAATCCCCAAGTATTTCCTGAACACCTACTAAGTACTAGGGCACTGGGCAAACATCATTATAGGGTTACAATGATGAGTAAGGAATTTTTATATAATCCCAGGCCTCCCCAGCTCCCCTGTGAGAAGCACTAGATTATGAGGAACAGTTTTAAATTTTATTTTTATGATGGATCTTGTTATGTTACCCAATCTGGTCTCTAACTTGTGAGCTCAAGTGATCTTCCTATCTCAGCATCCCGGGAGCTGCCACTCATCTCATAGCACCATGCTTCTGTCTGAAAGTTCAATACTGTTACAAGAAGCACAGTTTTCTTCATAATTAGGAATCAGAAAAACGTCAAGTTCCCTCCTCAGAACAGGACTTCTCAAATCTTTTAATATGCAATGTGAACCTTTAATAGAAGGGCATGGTATGCAGTCTTTCCCTGAATTATTTGAACACAATAGCTTTTTTTGGTTTGAGAAGCTGAAAGAATTAGTGTCTATGCAGCATATGCTAGAGAAGCAACAACCTCCATGGTGACAGAAGCACAGACATACATGTGAAAGGTCAAAAGCAAAATAAAACAGTCGTAAAGCCAGCTGGCACTGACTGGCCAAAGCGTTGGTGTAAAGGCAGAGGTAGAGCTTGGGTTCTGGAAAGGAGAGGGCATGGTGGTCTAGAGTTACAAAGACTGGCAGAGCATGAAGGGCTGGGACCAAGCCGGGAAGGAGAAGCAGCTGCGAGTGATGAAGCTCTTGTTATTTATTCTGACCGTTTCCCAGAGTGGGGTCTCATCATCCAAGGAAGAGTTAAGTCAATGCAGGACCCACTTGGAAATGGCAGTGATTAAGTCACTATCTGAGCACTAAAATTCTCACTGCTAATGGGCTGTTGCTACCCCAAGGCCCTCTAAGGGGACCGAGCTAGGAAATATTTGTGTGTAAAAACATGAGCTCAGAGTGATAGCTCTGATACCAATAAAACATCATAGGGTCATTCTAGTTTTGCCCCTCCTAACCCTGTTTTAGCTCCCCCTTATATGAACACCTTCCTTCAGCCCCTTGGACTCTGACTTTTCACGCCAGCTGCCCCTTTGGGCTTCCTTGTAACCATGCCCATGTCATCATGCTGGGCCTTTGACGTCTTGCTCTAAGATATGGTGGTTCACATCTCTCTTCCCCTGAACAGATACCAACTTTGCTGTGCCCATGTAGTAGCATTAGGATAGAATTCTTCAGGAAGGGGAGAAAAGAAGTGGGAAGAGCTTAAAATATCTTTTTAATTAAAATAAAATTTCAGAGTCTCAAGGGTGACATGGCAGCAGTGAAGCAGTTTGCCCTTAAGAGAATTAAAGAGAATTGAAGCAAGGAGCATCTCGGTGACAGCATGAAGCTTCCTTAATGCTTTGCCATGACATAAAAACTTGGGAGGTGAAGCTGGGCAGGATCCCACACACCTGTTATCCCAGCAGGCAAGCAGCTGAGGCGGAGGATCACTGTGATCTCCAGGCTGGCTTGGGCAACACAGTGACTTCAAGGCCAGCCTGGACTACATAGTGAGACCTGTCTCAAAAAAAAAAAAAAAAAGTCAAAAAGAATTTGCAGATTATCTTGGCATAACCTTTGAAAGGCAGGGCTTTGTCCTCAAATGGGTAAGATTAAACTTTAAGGGAAGCTTTAAGGGAAGGATTCTCAAATCAGATTGTTTTGATTTAAAGAAAAAGAAAAATGTATTATTTCTTGACCACTTTGAGTTCATAACTTAAATTGCATATTTGCTATAAACAGAAATAGAGCAATTTTGTGGAAGGAAATTTTGAGGTGATAGTGGAAAAGTGGACTCATTAAACATGGTCAGAGAGGCAGAGAGAGGTCAGCACTGGAGGTTGTAGATTTAGTGAACATGTACTAATAGACTGGTACTAATAGTTCAAAGCCACTTGAGCAGATGAGATCCCCAGAGATGAGATCTCCAAGGAAGAAAGAATAGGCAAATAACGTCCCTGAACATAGATCCTTGCCTCATCATATGAAGCTGGGGTGCGAAGAGGGAAAGCAGACAGCGCAGGAGACCCAGATGGGATGAGACCGCTGGTGAGTCAGCACACTGCCTCAGTCAGGAAGCCAAAGGACCAGGGTGAGGTTCACAGAATCCACGCTTCAGAGAGAAAAAGCAGATTGAGGCTGAGGAGCCATTTGATCCACTGATTTGAAGACTGCTAATGCTCTTAGATGTGCAAATCAGGAAAACTGTGAAATAGAATTCCACTTCAGCCATTTAAGGAGAGAGTGAGGATCAAAATGCCTTGGAAAACGTAATAGATCATTCTAAGAATTCACTGGTGAAAAGTGGGGAGACCAAACAGCGGTTTGAAGGGAGAAGCATGAGGTATTAGCAGATGTGTTTGCTGTTAGGGAAACCCTCAGCTATATGTTTAATAATGACCGTTTTTCGTATCTTCAAATAGTATTAGTGTAAATCATTTGCTATGATCCTACAGTTTTATTTTTAGAAAGCTAATTCATTCAACTTATTCACCTAGTATAAAAATACATTTGCATGCAAAACGTAAATGTAATAAAAAAACTGTTTTCAAATCCCTCATACAGATGGAAAAAATAATATTTTTCCAATTCAAAGATAAGTAGTTCCTTTCTACATAACAACTGCCAGTGCAGGAGAAGAGGAGAGTGGGGATTCGGGTAGGAGAACTGTGGAGAAGAGTTCAGTTCGGCCGGTGGTGGAGAATGGGGCCTCTCTGCGGCAAACCTTTGTGAGCTCTGTTGCCATGTTACCCCAGTGCTGGAGAAAGGCTGTTTGTTATCTTCCTTGTACAGTTCACCATTCTTCGCTCTATATAATACAACAAATCTTGTGCATAAGTTATTTGCAATTAAGCTCTAAGAAAATAATGCAAAGAAAATCCTAGCAACTCATGTAAGAAAATGTCAGTGTCCCATCTCAGCTCCACCAATTTGAAATTGATTTGGAGAGATCAATCTAACTAGAAGCATGAAAACAAGGGTAATTATAGATAGACTAATTTTATTTCATATTTAAAGAAAAATGATGAGACAATCCAAAGCTGGAGTGAGTAGAGCTGAATATGAAAGAAAATTATGATCTACTCATCCTATAAAAGCTTGCTATCAGCGTTTGAACTTGTTGAAAAACCAGAGCTGGGGTCCCCTCCCATACTCATGAAACCTGAACCTGCATTTACAGGTGATCTGTCTGCACATTAAAGTGTGGAAAGGACTATTATCTAATTATATTCAGGAGCTGTAAGATGATTGGTATGTTCAGAAGTTCTCTAGAATTTCTCTGGAGATCAGACAACTGAGATGCAAAACTAGTCTGTCAGAAAGGAAGCATTCAGCCCATTAGTGAAACATCAATCAGGAATTAATCAACAAGGATTTGAGAGAGAATGGAAAGGCCAGAAATCTGGCAGCTACAGAAACTGAGGAATAGGCTGAATATAGGTCTTATTAACTTGTTCACAGTTGCAGAATCTATAGGCTAAGTAGAGGTCAAATTTATATAGGACTGAAAGGCTGACCCCAAACCATGAAGAATTTTGATTAAGGCAAGACCTGGAAATGTCCTTTAAAAAAGGGAAGGTAGCTGGAACAGGGGAAGAACTGCAAACAGAAGTGGTCAGATGATGTACTTGACTCCAGAGTAGGCCAAGGACTTGGGATACTCTACAAACCAACCTCAGAGGGTCTTCATTTTATACCAAGAACTCCTTTGACAGGGTTAGTTATTTGGAACTTTCTTAGATGGCTGCCTCTGAACAAAAGAAACATAGATTAGAATGCTACTTTTAGAAGTGAGTCAACTTCCTGCCACTGTTAGTACGGAGATTCCTCAAAAAACTAGGATTGGAGGTCCCATTTGACCCAGCTATTCCCCTTCTGAGTGTCTTCCCAGAAGAATTAAAAACATCATACCACAGTGATATATGTATTCCCATGTTCACAGCAACACAATTTGTAATAGCTAAATCTTAGAAACAACCCAAATGCTCATCAACCAAGGAATGGATAAAAAGGGTATAGCATTTTTCTACAGTGGAGTATTACTCAGCCATAAAGAAGGATAAACTTGAGACTTTTATAGGTAAATAGATGCAATTTGAGACCATACTCAAAAGTGACATAAATCAGACTCATGTGTAAACATCATATAGTCTCCCTGATATGAGAAACTGAAAGATTAAGTAAGTTCTAAAATGTGCAATAGATATTGTGAAATGGGAAGAAATTGTTGAAAAGGAAAAGGGAACTAGGATGTGTGAAAGGGGAAAGAACAGTAGGGAAAAGGGAAAAATGGAAGTCAGTTATATTATTCGTATCTCTTAGTTCACTGAAAAGGAAGTTTATGTTAATACTAGTGGGAGAATTTTTATGCCCATATCTTATAGCCTGAGCAACTACTTTAAAGATAGCAGCATATAATGTGCTAACTATTGCTACTCTCTTATTATTTTGTTGTGAAATTTTGTTTTACCTTTTTTCCATAAAATAAAAAAAAAAAATTCTCCCACATGTTCTTTCTTGTTATTTCTAATTCCGCTTTTGGAATTCTCCCCCGTTGCAGCCAACTTTCACCTCTCTCTTGCACAGCCCCTCCAGGTCTCTAGTTACCGCCTGGAGGGCTCGTGTATAAGCTCCCTTACAGGCCTCCACTTCGTAGCCACAGCTGTGCCTGCCAGTCACCCTCTTCTCTCAGCTCTCCAGCGGGGTGTGGGGTGGCCATGCTCTGACTACCTCCCGTTGGCCCTTCCGTAGAATCAAGGAGCCCTGCACTTCTGCAGATCTCAGGAGTTAGCAATCTTGCCTATTTGCCGATGCTTCCTGTGTTCCCTTCAGTACTGAGAGCACTTTCTTTCAATCCCAAGGGGAGCTTGAAAGATGAATTATTTTCATAATGGACTATTTTAGTCAGCGGTCCAGTCTTGCAGTCAGGACCAGCTGCGTAATTTGAAGGACCCAGTGCAATGCAAAGCATGGATCCCTTGTTGTATTAAGAAATGTCAAAACAATAAAAGTGAAGCATTTAACTACCCAAGGGTACAGTCCTTCTAAATGCAGAGCCAGTGGAACTACACAGGTCACATTCTTAGCTTGTGAGCTTGGAGACTGAGATAAAACCATAACTCCCTTTCCCCAGTTCCCAGAAGAAACACTCTCCATGCTTACAGTCATCACTGCTCACCTCCCAGTGCTCTAGCACAGGCCTGGTCTCCTCTGGAAGGGAGGGGGAACGTGTGAATCAAAATGATGGAAAGAAACACCTCAACAGGGTAGATCAGAGGCCCCATCAGCCTCATCCTCCCCACTGGAGTGCGGGAAGCGGGACGTGGGGTCTTCAGTGCTGGGCCCTTACGCATTCTCCTTTCAAGTTTCTAAACCCCAGAAGATACACTGGAGATGGAAGCTGCAATCCGAGCAGCAGCGAGTCTTCTTGCTTTCTCTGGGACAGAGCCAAAAGAAGATAAAGAAAGTGTTGTACTAGGCAGCAGTAAACAGGCAAGGGACAAGCGGGGCTTTAATAAAACAGACCTTTCTTGGGGCTAAAATGACCTCGGACTGACCCCACCCTAAATCCTTGCAGCGTCTAAGGACTGGAATTGAGAGAAACAATACCACCGGCATTGGCGGCTGCGTCCGCTGCATACATAACAGAAAGCGGGCGAACCCGCAAGCAAAGAGGAATGCATAAACGCCATTACCCAGTGTCTCAGTGCAAACTTATTTCTTAGTCTGGATGACTGTGCTTCTGCCTTTTCTGCCTCATATTTCTGTCTGTGACTCATAGGGAAGGCCTGGGCACAAAGAAATAGCCCAAAGACCTAAAATAGGTCTTCCGCCGTTCCTCCAACAAGATGAGTTTCCTCAGGCATTTGTTTCTGCCTTTATTAAGCAGGCATGAATGACAATATTGCCTGGGCTGAAGAACTCATCTCTATCACTGGTAAACAGAGAAAAATGAGCCACGTTCACAGAAAACCATGCCAGAGTCTCATTGATTAACATTCCATGCCACAGCCTCTCTTTGAAATTAGAAACACTCTCAATGACACTGAATAGAAAAGGCATTGCAGGAAAAATATCTCTTAAGACGGTTGTCATTAAAGCGTGCCAAAAATAGAACTATTTGTATTTAACCACCCTCACTTCTCATGCCCCCCCCCCCGCAGACAGGAGGCTTTACTCAGTTAAATCAAAAGAAATACAGAAAGTAATTCCATCCATTTGAATTGTAGAAGCTGCAAAAGCAGACCTCTGGATAATGCCTCGTAAATGTGCCTCTCCCATTGCAAGTGGTAATTAAGGAAGTGATATGGACAGATCTGAAATCTAGCTGTGTAGTACTTTCTAAGAGAAATTTTCAGTTTCTTTTTTTTTTTTTTTTTTTTTTTTTTTTTTTTTTTTTTTTTTTTTTTTTTTTTTTTTTTTTGTGGTACCAGGGATCGAACTCAGGACCTTGCACTTGCCAGGCAAGCGCTTATTCAACTGAGCTATATCCCCAGGCCCAAATTTTCAGTTTCTTAACTGCACATCAGATTCTGCCCCGCTGCCAGTGTCTTAGCTCTGTCCCTCACCCCCTCACACGCACAAGCACTCTCAGTCTCCCTGCCTCAAGCTCTGGGCCCCTATCTCATGGGGGACACCATTCCTTCCTCAGATGTGAAAGACCAGACTCACGCAGACTTGTTTGGCTTTGCAAGTACAGCAAGTCGCTTGGTTTGGCTCATTACACTGTGACTGCCTTCGCAGGGGCCTGTGTGCCATTGCTACTCTGTGTCCTCAGCACTGCCGCCTCCTTTTCTTACTCAAGACCTGCCATGATGTGACCCTGGCCACTTTCCAGCTCGTCTGTCTCATAATCGTTTTACCTCTACCAGTCTGGTCTCTTCTGCCCATCTCATCCCCCTCTACTGTGTCTCACTGCTTTTGAGCTTATTACCACCCTCTCTCAATTCTGTTTGAAAATTTGATACATTTTCAAGGCCAATTTGAAATGTCAACCTTTTCAGGAAGTGTTTGTTATTCTGTGCGATCAATTCAGGGAGGCAGAATAAACAAGGACCCTGACATCAGCTAGACTGGAGTTCAAATCCTAGCTCTTTTGCATATCAGGCACAAGAACTCAGCAATTTTTCTGAATGTCCTGGAAGGTCCTGCTAGTGATTTGTAACATGAGAATGATTTATGCTGCCATCGAAAACTTGTTTGGAATATAAAAACGCATGTAAGAATACCTAGGTAACTCCTGGCGCAGTTACCAATTACTACTACGACGGTCTTGTGCTTTCATAGAACACACAGCATTCTCTACACTTGTCTTTCAATAAAGATGTGGGCCTTTGTCTGTCTCCTCTATGGAATCACATTTGCTCTGTCATTACATCCCCCAGATTCCCTATCTTGACACTCAGTAGATGCATATTAAATATGTGCTTGCTTAAATTGTCCGCTTTGCTTTGATGGAGCTGTCATTTGCTTAGTTAATATACCATTGGGCAAAAACAAGGCTAAAAGACCTTGCCAACTGAAATAACATTTATGTTTATTTCCTCAGTTTTAGATTGTTGTCCACATGACTTAGATTTCAATTCTCCAAATTTTTATATAGAAGTAATAATTTATTACTTGTGGAATTGTGTATGCATTAAATATATTTTTAATGTTTCATTATAGTTATACAGTGCTTCCTAGAGTCCAGAAAGACTTTTTAAGTACTCACATACATTCTGTATATAATCCTCACAACAAACCCAGGAGGTAGGTACTATAATAATTCTTTTATCGATGAGGAAGCTGAGGTTTAGCGAGGTTAAGAAACTTGACTGGGGTCTTGCAGCAAACACATGGTGAACCTGAATTCAAACCCAGGAAATCTATCTCCAGAGAATCAGATTTTTACCATTACCTAGTACAGCCTTTAACTTACTATCACCAAGTAAATCATAAAGTAAAAAGTAAATAGGATCAACACAATCTTTTACTGTTTCTTAAACAGTTGGACCTATTTCAAGTAGTATTTTGATTGACCAGATGAGGAGCCCATGTGTGAGTTTGTGTGTGACTGAAGATGCCTGACTGAAGATGTTTTACCCTCCCAGCTGACCTGCAGACCCTGGTAGGTGGCTCCAAGTCTTCCGAAAGCCCCTTCTCCCCCACCCTGTTGATACAGGTATAACTTGCCAAGGAAAGCACTAATGAGGCAGAGGTGTGCAGCAGTAGGGATGTCACTCTCTATTGGAGACCCAAGTCTCCCAGGAGTAAAGGAAGGGGAAGCTTGCTACAGTCAGTGACAGGCAGGAAGGGGTGGCCCTGAAAACGACCTGAAGCTTACAGCTGAAACTGTGAGAAGACTCAGGTAGTTAGTAGCAGCAGCCTCACATCTGAAGAGCTCATGGCCTTCTTGTGGCTGTAAGGGTGCCCCATGTGGCTCCTGTATTCTGGAAAATCCAGACAGACCCACTGCTAGGATGTTGCTGCCTTTGTTCCATACTCTTGGTCTACAGGACACTAGCCAAGTCTACTACAGAGCTTCCCAAAATGAAGTGCAGGAAAGTCACCTGAGAATCTTTTTTTAAAATACAACATCTAACTCACCAAGTTCAGAATTGTCTGAAATTCTGCATTTCTAACAAGCTTCAGGGTTGGTGCTGATGCTGCTGGTCCACAGATCACACTTCAAGCTGAGAAGAATGTATGGGATACTAGCCTCAGGACAGATTTATATGAGATGTTGTTTCTTTACAGAGAACAGTTTTATTTTTTGAAAGTCTATATGACAATGGTAGAATAGCCATTCTTACTGCAAGAAGATGGAATCTGGAATAAAATAGAATAAGATGCAATAAGATACAATCTCAGTGTTCTTTTGATTCGCATTTTTCTAATGGCTAAAGATTCTGAACATTTTTTATGTATTTATTGGCCATTTATATTTCTTCTTTTGTGAAGTGTCTACTCATTTTGCTTGCCCATTTTTTATTAGCTCTTTTTAAAAAAAATCTTTTATTCTAGGAGGGTCTAAGTTTTCAGTTCTTTATACATTCTAGATATTAGTTCTGTCTGAGGCACAGCTAGTAAAAATTTCTAAGAGGATATCTTAAAGTCTACAATATGTCAGGTTGTGCTGCAGTTTTTAAGAGGGGTGTTTTATGTGCAGAATTTCCAAAATTTGTGCAAGGAACACTTTTGAGCAGGTTATCTATTAGCAGATATATTAGTTAAGATTCAAGGTCCATTTTTAGTAACTAAACATACAGAATAACAGTGAGATCTTTTCCTTCTCCTGTACAAGACATCCAGATAGTCTAGGTTTGCCATGGCCCCTAACAGCTCAGAGGCCTAGGCTTTTTCCACGGTGTTATTCTATCCTGCCCCATGACAGCATCCCTATCGAGGTCTGTGTGGCAGCTCCAGCTTTAGTCATTACAAACCCATAACGCCAACAGGAAGAGGGACAAGCAGGAGAAGAACACACACACTTTCCTTTTCAATCACAGTATCAAGAAGACGCGCACCCCTTTCCTTCACATCACTGAGAATTTCACCGCATCTGCAGAGTGCAGGAAAGACTGGACAATGTGATTTCGGTTCTAAGCATTCGTAGTTATGACTAAAAATTAAAAGTATTGGTTCCAAGAAAGAGAAAGTGGATATTAGGGAACAATGAACTCTCTCCATCACGGCCTCTTAAAGAACTAGTAAAAACAGTTTGGGAATGATGATCCCATCTGACCCTTTAATTTTGTACAACTTGTTAGATAAGCCAGGACAAACACCTGAGTCTCTTGTTCTCATTCCAGATATTCCTCAATTCATTGATGGTTCTGCAGATGAAGTTCTTCCTATCTCTGGTGAAAGAACAGAAGCCCCAGGGGGTCCTCATCTTGGCTGCAGAAAGTTGCAGCCCTCTCTGGGAGCATATGGTTGGTGGGGTGCCCGGGCCAGCTCTCACTGGGCTTGGAGAAGCAGCGTCACAAAAAAGAGGCAAAACCACTAGAGAATGAAACCATGGGCCCATTGTTTTTCCCCTGAATACATCTGTGCTAGTAGGCAAAGGACAGCATCTGAAGTTATACTAGTCGACTTACTTTATAGTGAGCCCCGTTTTCATGAGTCTGTATATGTCTCACTGCTCCAACCCTACTTCCGTCTTTAACTTTGACAGCCTGCTGTGGGAGGTGGTGAACCTCCTTCTCCCACACTGAACCACGAGCAAAGTCACTTAATTCATGCTAAATAAGAAAGGGATTGAATAGGAGCTAAAAAGAGGCAAATGAAACACACATGGACCATCTCTTGTGTGCTTATATACTAGCATATATATTTGTATTTATATATTTGATTCTCATTAGACTTGATAACATAATCAAATAATGAACAAGCCGGGAGTTTCACCAGGTATCTATGCCCCTAGAGTCCACCCGCTCTGATCTGGATGGGAATCGGGAGCCTTCTGCACAGCTTTCTTTCTTTGTTCCCTCCGCCACCATTTCCCCGACCACATTCTTTCACACATTGACTTTGTGCTCATTGTTTCCCAGTAATTAGTAAATTATAACCTCTGCATCTGAAATTCTTGACATTCATTTGCTGTTTCCCAGTAATTCATTCCATTTGGTATTTGCTTGGAAAAGGAAACCCAAGCACTCACTAATGCTGCATGCGCTCGCCGGCCTGGACAGGGCTCTTCACCCCATTTGTCACATCGGCTGCCGGTCCTGAAGGCTGACAGGCAATTCAGGCTCTCTGAATGCAATTCAGGCATTGATTTTAATCTATAAAGCTTTAGCGTCTGGGCTCTGGCTGCCATGGAAATGAAATAGCTTCTTGGATACTTTTTCACATGCTGCTAACCTTTCTGAAATGTGGGGCTCCTCGAGAGATGTTTCTGTACTCTTTCTGATGTAAGAACATCCACATAGTAAAGCTTCTTAACTTGAATCATCACTGTCAATGTGGAAAAAAAATCCCAGCCAAAGATAAATGCACAGAATATACTTATACTTGCGGCCCTCTTCAATGAATTTATTGATAATATCTGCTCAAAAAGAAATTTAAAAATACAGACCACCATGTAGTCAGCTCAGTTAGTTTTCAAAGAGGAAATCTCTACACTCGAGCAGGACACTGGGTGCCAGGAAGCCCAGGGGGAAAAGCATGATATTTACCTTGTGGTGTGTAATCTGATTTTCCTCTCACCCATAAAGGAACCCTGTGGTAGAAAAATGATTCTAAACTGTTTGCATTATTGAGGTGGGGTGGGGCGGGGGTGCATAGGAAGCCTGAAAGCTTGGTGCTTCCACTAAAGGTACGGTGTCAAGAAATGAGCCATGAAGCCATGAAAAGACATGGGCGAAACAAACGCAGATTATTCAGTGAAACTTATCAGTAAGCCAATCTGAAAAGGCCATAGATTCCAACTGTATGATGACTGCAAAAGGCAAAGCTATGGTCACAGGAGAGAAGTGGCTTCCAGAGCTTAAGTGAGAAGAAGGGATGACTAAATGGCGCACTGGGGACTTGTAACGAAGTGAAACTACTCCATGTGACATTATTACAATAGATGCCTGCTACAATATATTGGTCTAATCCCATGCAATGTGCAACAGTAAGAATGAATCCTAATGTAAACTATGAACACTCGATGATAGAGGTGTGTCGACGTAGGTGGATCAATTGTGGCTCTGGTGGTCTGGGATGTTGATGATGGGGGAGATGATGGGTGTGTGAGACCAAGGGGTATATGGGAAAGACATCTCTGTACCTTCCCCACAATTTTGCTGTGAACATAAAGTCGCTCTAAAAAAATAAAGCCTTGAAAGACTGGGGGAGAAAAAAGAGTGGTGGCAGGCAGTGTGCCCAGGAAATATGACACCACCTTTGTTCCAGTGGGCCACAGAGGCTGGGAAAGAGGGGAGGAGAGGAGAGCTGCAAAGGGGATTTAAATGCTCGCCACCACCGTTCTGCTTTCATTCTCTTCACCAGAAGGTTCTGGCTGTCTGCCCTGACTACTCACGAGGCATTCATTCCAAACTGCAATTCCTTGTTTCAGCTTTTTAAATTCCAATGACACTGGCATTAGCAAAGAATGTGACAAAGCAGTTGACATGTTGACATATATCTCTAAAAGGATAGAGCTTTAATTAAAAAAAAAAATAAGAATGTGTCCAAAAGTAGGAAACTTGAGTAAAAATAAAAATAGGAAAAATGAACCAGAGACATTTTCAAGTAGCAAATGACAGCTGAATCCACTTGTGTAACTCTGTTCTCCCATAGAAGAAGACTGTTAGACCATGACTTATATAGTCGGATGGAGCATGGATTTAATTGGTTCCCTGCTACATAATTCCATATAAAATGTTCAGTAGCAACTGTAATTTAGGAGGACAACCCCAATCTCAACTTCTATGCACAACGAAGGATTACTTGAGTATAAGTTTTCCAGATCCTCAACCTGTGCTTTTAATTACCCAGTTTAGGTCAGGATGTGAAAATCTCACTAGCACCCAGAACTTCAAATTCAGTTTTGTAAGTGTTCTGTCTTTGGCTTTGATTTCAACAAAGTCAGAACCACCTGGAGAGGTAGCTGACATCGGAAGTCATCAGCACAGATACATGCACACTAGCTTGTTCCCAGGGTACAAGTTACAGCTCTGTGTATGTGAACAGAGTACAAGTTACAGTTCTGTGTATCAGAACAGCTGTGTGATTCAGTCAGTTCCATCAAGAACCCCCCATAGCAGTTGCTTGAAATATAAACACAGACTGACTGCTTTTTTTACTTTTCAAATGTGAATTTAAATGCAGCCTTATCTAGGAGTAAGCAATAGGCAGGAAAGGGAAACTTGCTTTATGGTTAGACTCTTTCAAGCCAGCCCCTTGTAAAACCAACCCCGACAGCTTCAGGGTGGGTGTGGAAACTAGGAACAACATGTGCATGGAAGGAAGAACTGAGCAACCCTAAGAACCACTATCATGATCCTTTGCTCTTAGGGGGCTTAAGTACCTCGCATTCCTACCACAGGTCCTCCCTAGGCTCAACTCAGCCTCCTTTGTAAGGTAAGCACGGGACACTTGCGTCTGCTCATACTGCAGGTGTGCTGCATGCCAAAACTCTATTAGGCCACGTTTGTGAAGAGCTTCCTTTAACCTCACCATCTCGGAGTATCCACAAGAGCCCTGATGCACCCAGAGGGAGGAGGTGCTGCACAGCCCTGTCCAGCCTTACAACAAGGCTTTCTCTCAAGGCGACTGCCTCATTGCCAAGAACAGCAAAGTAGGATATTGAAGGTTTTGGTCTCCTCCCAGGAAAGACTTTACTTCTCATCCAGATTATGACATATAACAGACACCGACTGGAGCACACAGCAATTTCCCCACCATGGAGAACAGCACTGATGCCCAAGGGTGTAATCTCAGTGGTCCCCTCTTTGCTAAACGGCCCTGTTCTTTTCATACTTGATAGTTCTGGGGAGAAGGAATCCAAGACAAATGGATCAATCAGAAGCCCACTTTCCTACGTGGGCAAGTTACCCACCAGTTACCTCTTGGGTAGATAAAAGTGTTAACTGTTTTCCCACAACTAGTCATTGTCATTTAAAAACGGTCAGGAACTTAAACTGAACACCAGCCTAGAGGGTCAGCCTCACCAGATTATTTCTGCACAACTAGGACTGCAAGAAGAGGACTATCTTCCCTCTGGAGGAAGAACCCACAGGACATAAGGCCTTGATCTCGCGAGCATTTGTTTTTTGCTAAGTTGAAGACGTTGCCCCATACATCAAAGCAGTAATGAGAATCACAAATAAGGAGCCTCGGGGACACTTGAACATCAGGCACAGCTGCCCCTTCTCCCCTTTGGTGGTGTCTCATTCTTCCAGGAGTTTTTCTCTTTTGTCGTAGCTACTTAGCGGTGAGTTTTTATCACTTGCAATTGCACATTGGTAAATTTTCTCATGCTGACAGCTGGACGGTCCCATAATTAGATACGCTTTCTTGTGTTTTTTTGCCTCGAATCATCCATTTGTCTTCTCTTTCTTCAAGGATGCCGCTGAGTCAAGCTTGCTGTGTGGGCCGCTCAGGGTTCCAGATTTCTTGAGGACATCACTCCCTTGTGTCCCTAATTTCATCGTGGCATTCTTCCCCTCCATGCTAGGCCACAGGTTTACTTTTGTCTGTGAGTGCATTCCAGGTTTCTTGGCTCAGTGCCTTCCCATCTTTTTATCACATCCTTTTATTACATCCTTTTCTGTGATTCCATTGGGCTTCCGGCATATGATGGTGCAAAACTGGTAACTGTGCCCTGTCCTCCCTGAGACTGTGAACTTCCCTGCCCCCAAGAACTTCACTCAGTATCCTTTCTTCTGAATTTCCTCTTCTTCTTTTGACATTAGAAACAAACCCATAGCCAATTAAAAATGACTTTCTCCTTTTGTGAGTCTGAGAGAGCCATGCTGTAAAGCTTTATTTTAAAATAGTTAACCTTAATTTCAATAGACTTTTAGAGATATTACTTCTAAAGACTATATATAGAGTCCCTTGACATTCTCAAATTAAATACTTTCCATACAGCAGATATTTTTTCATTTGCAGAACATTTAAATTCCCGTCCTATGTTTGTGAAATTAGTAAGAGACAGAACTCATTTTCCATAGAGGCTGAAAAGAGCTAATACTCACTCTTCCAGTCTTGTATGCTGCTAGGGCTTCAGCATCAAGCATAGGCTTGGCCAACAGATGTACACAGAGGCTAACCCGGCATGGGCTGTCCATCAGGCAGTAGCAGCAAAGGCAGCAGAATGGTCATGGTAAGAGGCAGTGCATGAGGAAGTCACAGCCGTGGTACCACTATGACATCCAACCCTATGCCAGGACAGCAGTGTCCAAATCAGAGACCACTTGTGGCACTGATCTTGACCGTGATCTGACTGCTCAACCTCGCTTTGTGCCAACTCATTTTCTATGCCTGGTTCTTCCCGCTCCTCCAGTGGCTCTGTAATGTCCCTAGTGTCCTTTCAACATGTCCTTTGTTCATATCTAGACCACTTCCAGCAAGAAACCATGAATGATGCACATTCCTAGAGTTCATTATGTGCAGTCATTTTTTTCTTGCAGCACAAACTAGGAATATATAATTGAAACGCCTGACGTGTGAGAGCTTGTGACTATACTGCAGAGTTAGCAGGGCATATGTCCAGTCTCACAACTCAACACAACTTCAGTTTCTCCTTGATAAAAGACAATTTCTTTCTTTCTCCTGAATGTGTAGGAAAGCTGAAGCCGTGACAGAAGGCAGAGAAGTACAAAGAAAAGAAGCGATGGTTCTTACCCAGAAAAACTTGTTTTATAAATATGCAAGTTCTATGCATAAAACAATCACCAAAGATAGGATCACTTCAGCGTACTTCTCACATTTTATCAGAGAAATGATATTCTGTGGGATTGTGCGGCTTTCTGGTTTACCAACTAACCCAGGACAACAGTGAAAGGATGTGTTGTGAATTGGAACGCTGAGATAACAGACATGATGATCACCCTACGTAGTGGAGTGAAGACTCGGAGATTCTGGGTCTTGGGGTCTCTCCAGCACTACAGTCGTGTTGCTCAGCTACATTCTATCTCTTTCCCCTCAGAACCAAAGCTGGAGACCAACAAGTATCAACAGGCCTGGCCTTTGCCCACCCCTCCCTATGCAGGCAACGGGCAATCCATTCTACCTTTGCACACATTCCTAGAGAGGCAATTTCCATAGCAACAGCAGAACTATATAAAAAGGCACCTGAACTATGCTTTAAAGAGAAATCATCCTCTTTAAGGAGTCTTCTGCTCAGAGGGATCACAGCCTATTGCCATTTAGAATTTCTTAGCTCTTTGTTACATGTTTCCATATGTACATTTCTGACCCTGATTCGCTGGTTTTCTTTCAGCTTAATTAATTGCAAACATTTTAAGCTTCTCTTTTAGTTATCCTTGATGGAGAGCTATGGTTCAGAAGTATTTTAATAAGCCAAGAAGGGAGGAAGAAAGAATAATGGCATGTTTTGAGTGCCCACTATGCACGCAGCATATTTACCTGCTATAGCTCATTTTCAGATGCCTGGACAGAACAAGGCCACCTCTGCAAATCAGACTGAGTCCTGTGCAAAATTGGCAAGTTTTATGTGCAGCATCCTGCACATAATCCTGTGTTTCTTCATCAAGGGAGCCAAAGAAAAGGTATGGATTACACAGAGGATCTGCACAGAGGAGACTGAGCAGAAGCACAGTGGGAGAGCAGCAAACCCAGGGTTCTGGCACTAGGGCATCTGTTTCTAAATTGTTCATCCCATTAGAGTAGAGGGGGGAAGTCACAAAGACTGTTATTGATTCATTTTCTTATCTGAGGAGCATGATGTTCTATAAACACTAAATAGTTAGTGTTTGCTTCTTGAATCCTACTTGTCAGCCCCAATGAAGTCTCTTGTTTTTAATTTAAAGACATTTGTATACAATGGTATACTTTTAAGCAAAAAATTAGTCATGTTTTAACTCCCTACAAGAATCTTGCAATTTTCCTGAGGCTATTTCACCCCTCTCTCTACTTCTATACATTAGAACAAATATGGAAAAGATTTGGCCATCTTGTATGTGGAAATTCAATTCATTCGTCACTCATTCATTTACTCATTCACACTAGAAGCATTCACTGGCCTTCTTTGAGCCAGGCATGGAAAGGTAGGCTAAGAAATGGGAAGGGGCATGGGCCTTATTCTCTTAGAGTCTGCCATCTAATTGAAAATACATCTGTTTATCATAATTACAAACTGTGACAAGGGTTATGGGGGAAAGTACATGGTAATGTTTGAAGGATTAGGGAGTGGCCCTTCCTTCCGTGAAGATGTATCTGTTTGAAGAATGAACAAGTCAACACATAAATCAACCAATCTATAAACTGAGTAAGTTAGATTAGATGGTTTTCCTCCAAGCAGTCATGGAATCTACATTCTGAAGAAGTTTTAGGGAATGAATGGTGAGTAAAGAAATAATTTAGGAACAGTGAACACTGATGAGCAAATGGTTTGATAGCTCCAGAAACCCTGTTTGCAGTAGGAAAGTACCATGTCCCACAGAGGGAGTAAGAAGGACACAGACTGGCGTTTGAGAGTGCGGGAAGCAGAACTGTTTGGAAGAGCGTCTTACCAAACTTGACACACACCGCGAGAAAGAGTGGCTACAGGATACTGGCAGTGATCTCCAATTCATTTGTCTTTAATAATCAAGCTATTCCAAGCTAATTTTCAATAACTTCATGATTAATAACAGACACAGGTGTTTGGCACTCTTCCTAAAATCAAAATGACATCATTGTTTTATTAGAGATTTTCCAGATGGCTGTGTTGGATTCTGCCAGCTACCCCAGATGGGAAGGATTCCTCTACCTGAACTGAATCTGTACATTGTTCCACCTGTTCTCTGCCAACCTGGGCTCCTGAATGAGATGACATAAGGATTGGTGGAGTTAAATGAACTCTCTTTACTCCTGGTTCTGATATTATATCTGTCTATAACCTATATTTACATCTGGTTATACAACTAATCCCTTTCTGCTCCCTTACCTTAATGAATTAGATCAAACAACACATAAATTCAGTCTTTTTCATTTTCCTTCATCTTAACCGGAACCCTAGAACAGAACACAATATGAGATTATGGACTGGTCCTGCCTATTCCTCTAGATAAAAATGGCTCCCCCCAAAAAAGTCCATCAGTCATTCGACTATAAGGCTACCTCTGTCCTTTCAGGAAATTTGTCATCTGGTGAAAGAGACAACACACAGACAAAACACATGACAAAACATAGAAAGCAATTTGGTCCAGTGAAAAACCTTTTAGTCTGGAAATAAAGAGCCCACACCAGATGGGGTTCCGTCATCCACAGATGTGGACTTGATATCACTCTACTGAACTACAATTTCCTCATGTGTAAGGTCAGGAAGTTGGACGAGATAATATCAGAGGACTCTATTCATTCTGTTCAAAATAAACTCATTGTCTCCATCTTTATCACCACCCCCATCCAATCTACTACCATTTCATTTCCCTTCCTGGCTTCCCTGGTTCTGGTCTTAATGTCCTACGCTACATTATTACAATCAGGGTAATTCTTTGAGACACAAATCACCTCTTGTCCCATGCCCCTCCTCTACTGCCTAAAATCCACCCACTACCTTTAGAATAAAACATAACTACATAGCAGGTGTCCCATGCCCCTCTCACTGGACTCCCAGTCTTGACTTCCTGTTTCTCCACCTCACGCACTATGCACTTAGCACCCAAACCCTGCCCTAACTAATTCTGTCCACTCTTCCATCTAAAGAGTTTTCTTCCCAATAGGCTTATATCTTCCGGGGTTTTTGCTCCAGGTACCCCACTTCTCTCTCTCTATCTTCAAAGTGGAACCAGGAGAGCAGTAAAATAAGTAGCAGAAATCAAGATTAAACTCTAGTCCCATCAAGAAATTAAATAATGAAGGTAAGAACATGAAAGACAAAGAGCAGATTTAGATCATGTTAAAGTAATATTTGGTAGATAGTTTATTAACCCTTGACCTTCCTTAGGTACCTTACCTTTTTCTAGCACAGAGACCTCTTTGTCATAAAGAAGAGAGCAAACATGATCCGCTGATGTCTAGCTGATTTGGATGTTAACATTTTTCATATCACAGCTGCTAGTGGCTTTTTAAGTGGCATAGTTCCCTCTCTGAATCTTCCCTCGCTCTGCGCCAGGATACCAACCCTAAGCAGAGCTTCTTTGGGCTCTTCACAGTTTCCAGGGTTCCCTGAAGGCAGAAATTTCCGGATTTAAAGTTATGAGACAGCCCAAGAAACAACCTAAATTTATTTAAAGACTCTGCTCATTAATCCTTACAATCAGTCAAAATTTACCTTCGGTTTCATTAGAAGAATGAAATAAGTAACAGAAATCTGTATTTGCTTAAATACGAAAATAATTCAACTTAGAGAATGGATTTGAAGTCAGAAAGGTAAGTTTGGTTGACTGTTCTGCCAACCACCACTGTATAATTAATCCTGTCTGCTCCCCCACGTGTACACCACAGACGATTGCTGAGCACATGTTAAACACTCTATTGACTGTGGCATCCTGAGGGTCAGAGTCCGTGTTTTGTCATCCATATGTCTCACCAAGACTAGAAGTTCATTCCTCTACATTAGACATAAGCGCACCTATGATTATCCTGTTTTTACCACTAGATGGAGAGCATGTATCCTAGGAGCTTTCATTCATTAGGAAATGAGAGAGCAAATATGTATCTATTCTTTGTTAATAAAATCAACTTATTTATTCATGACATATTATTAAAACTAGTTCTTAATAAATGCAATTATATTACAAGATAACTTAGAAAACTACTATTCTAAAAATAATGAAAAGACAAAGGCAAAGGAGAAATACCAACTTCAGGATAGTGATTATCTCCAGGGATTGATTAAACTGGAACTGGGTACGAGTAGGGAATCCTGAATGTACTTGATAGCGTATTTAAAAAGAAATAGGAGGCCAAAATGTCCAAAACTGTTAACTTTGGTTGAAGTTTGGTAGCAGGAGTGACCGCTTTGATATCTCATTATGTGCTGTGTTCCTTTATTTTTTAAATCGTATTTTTTTAAAGTGGGAGGAAAAACTCAAAGGTGTAATATGTGCTTATTCTTTTTATTTCTTTTTAAAAGGACAATACTTTCTTTTCAGTGAACAAAAGTAGTATAAATGAAACAAATTATATTTTTGAAACAATGGAATAGATCGTTTGGAGAATTATTTTAATTTCTCCCTACTTCTTTTTTAAAGTCTTTTATTTTGCTCTGTCTGTCTGACTGTCCTTCTGTTTCTGTCTCTCTCTGTCTCTGACTCTTCCTATATATTTTTTTCATATAAAAGAAACCATGTGATATTTAAGCGTGTATCTATGACTTATTTCACTTAATATTATATTTCCCAGTTGTATCTATTTGCTTATGAATGCCTCAAATTTACCTTTAGGGCATAGTAGTGTTCCATTCTGTATAAATACATTTTCTTTATCAGTTCACCTGTTGAGAGATATATATGCCGTTTCCAAGGTCTAGCTGTTATAAGTTGTGTTGCTTTTAACATGGCTATGCATATATCCCTGCAATACGATGACTTCAACTCTTTTGGGACAATACCTAGAAGAGGCATAGCAGGTCAAGTGGAATTTCTATTTTTAGTTTTTTGAGGCATCTCCACACTGATTTCCACAGTGGTTGTACTAGTTTACCTGCCCATCAACGATGTAGAAATGTTCTTTTTCCCACATCCTCTCCAGCATTTGTTATTATTTTATTTCTTGATTATAGCAATTCCTTTTGGAGTAAGATAATATTATGGCTTGAGTTTATGTGTCCCCCCCCCCAAACCCCATGCATTCATTGAGCAGCTGCATCTAGGGTGTGTGATGCTGGGATAAATTCTGTGATGCCAGGATTAAGGGGCCATGATCACTAAATTAGTCTAATGATTAGTTTATCATAGTTTTGGGTGCAGACAATGGGAAGGCCCAACCTGGGTGTGCCTGGCGCCTCCTTAAAGACATGTGGTCTGGATGGATGTAAAGGGACGGAAAGAAGACAGGCCCTCTGCTGCTGCTCCTACTTTGTTGCTTTGGTGCCTTCTGCCTTTTTGAACTGTTTCTGCTCTGTGATGCCCCCCTGCCACAGAGCCAACCTGCCGTGGAGCCAATTGACTATGGACTGAAATTTCTACAAACTGTGAGTTGAAATAAACCTTTCCTCCTTGAACTTTAGGTGTCAGTTATTTTGACTCAGCACTGAGAAAATCAACTAAGACAGATGGTATCTCAGTGTAGTTTTAATTTGCATTTGTCTAATGGCCTGCAATGTCAAACATTTTTTCATGTGTTCATTGGCCAGTCTGAGAAGTATCCAGTCATTTCAGTTGCCCATTTTGTGATGAGTCTTTCATTTTTTTGGAGCGGGGGCTAATTTCTTTTTAATTAGTTATATATTCTAGATGTTAGCCCTCTGTTCAAGAAATAGCTGGCAAAAAGTATTTCCTGTTCTGTAGGTTGTCTCTTCACTCTGTTGGTTTCCTGTGTTGTACAGAAGCTCTTTAATTTGATATAATCCCATTTGTTGATTCTAGATGTCATTTCTTATGCCATTGGGTTTCTGTTCAGAAAGTCTTTGCCTAAATCTATGCTTTCAACACTTGACCTATTTTCTTTTCTCTTCCAGCAGATTAAGTATTTTAGATCTTTTTTTTTATTTTAAAGACAAAAGAATGGAGACATATGAACCAGAAAAGCCATAAACAATACAGAAAATACAAAGTTATACAGAATATAGTAGGGAATTAGAACTAGATGTTGTATTACATAGTTATCTTCACATTAGTTAACACAAAAACATTAAAGGAAATACCAAATTATAGATAAGATAGTAGGGAATTTGC